>PVHX01029939.1:0-16364 GCA_004024805.1 Geosciurus inauris | reverse complement strand
TTGTGGGTGGTTTAGGATGCTCCCTACAGGGTGGGGCCTCCTTAGACTACCACACCTCTCACCTTGACAACCACAGCGCGCAGACCCTGTCTGCTCACTCTGCCAACGCCTGTAACTCCCAAAATGCCCTGTGGCGGAAGGAGCACCCTGGAATTCTGTCCCCCACAACCCATGCAGGACTGTCTACACAGCATTCCCAGATGGTTTGGGGACTCTTCTCCTGGGGTGGGGCCTCCTCTATGCACCCTCAGCTCTCACCTCGACACCCACAGTGCCCGGGCCCTGATCCTGCGTGCTCCTTGTAGGCCTCAGCCAAATGCTTTAACTCCCAGCATGCCCTGTGGCAGAAGGGGCACCCTGGAATTCAGTCCCCGGGTGAAGGGCTAGACACGGAGGTAGCCTGGATGGTTTGGGGACCCTCTTCCTGGGTTGGGGAGTCCTCAGTTCACCCCACCTCTCACCTTGACACCAACAGTGCCACGGCCTTGTCCACTCAGTGTGATCTTCAGCCACAGGTTTAAACTCCCAGTGTCTCCTGCGGCGGAAGAGACACCCTGGAATTCTGTCCCCAACCTCGTGAAGGGTTGGATAAAGAGGTAGTGGGGTGGTTTAGGACCCTCCCCCAAGGTGGGCCCTTGTCAGGCCACCTCACCTCTCACCTTGACACCCACAGCATCCTGGCCTTGTCCACTCACTCAGCCAATGGCTGTAACTCCCAGCATGTCCTGTTGTGAAAGGGGCATCCTGGAATTCTGCCCCCGGGTGAAAGGCTGGACACTAAGGCAGCCTGGATGGTTTGGGGACCCTCTTTCTGGGCTGGGCAGTCCTCAATCTAACCCAGCTGTCCACTTGACACCCACAGTACCTCAGACCTCTCAACTCTGTGCATCATACAATAGCTGTTACTTCCAGCGTCCCCTGCTATGGAAGGGGCACCCTGGAATTCTGCCCTGGGATTAAGGACTGCCCACACAGGGAATGTAGGTGGTTTGGGGGCCATTTTATTGGGGTTGGGCTCCTCACTCCACCCTTATACCCACCATGCCTTGGCCCTGTCTGCACCCTGTGGGCCTCAGCCATCGGCTTTAACTCCCAGCATCCCATGCGGCAGACACGGCACCTTGGAACTCTGCTTCCCTCACCTCATGAAGGTCTGGTCAGGTACTGTGGGTGATCTAGGACCCTCCCCACAAGGTGTGGCCTCCTTGGTTCACCCCTCCCAGCATGCCCTGTGACGGAAGGAGTACCCTGGAATTCTGCCCCCCTCAACCCATGCAGAACTGTCTACAGGGCATTCCCAGATGGTTTGGGGACTCTTCTCCTGGGCTGGAGCCTCCTCAGTGCACCCTAAGCTCTCACTATGACACAAAGAGATTCTGGGCACTCCCTATAAGCCTCAGCCAAACGCTTTAACTCCCAGCCAGCCCTGGGGCAGAAGGAGCACCCTGGAATTCCGTCCCTGGGTGAAAGGTGGGCATCGAGGCAGCCTGGATGATTTGGGGACCCTCTTCCTGGGTTGGGGAGTCCTCAGTCCACCCCAGCTCTCACCTTGACACCCACAGTGCCCTAGCCCTCTCCATGACTCCTTGTGAACCTCAGCCAATGGCTGAAACTCCCAGCATCTCCTGCAGAGGAAGGGGCACCCTGGAATTCTGCCCCCTGCCCCGTGAAGGGCTAGCTACAGAGGTAGTGGGGTAGTTTAGGATCCTCCCCCAAGATGGGTCCTTGTCAGGCCACCCCACCTCACCTTGATATCCATAGCACCTTGGCCCTCTCCACTCATTCATCCAATGGCTGTAACTCCCATCATCCCCTGTGGCAGAAGGGGCACCCTGGAATTCTGCCCCAGGATTAAGAGCTGGCCACATAGGTAATCTTGGAGGTTTGGGGACTCTTTTCTTGGGTGGGGCGTCCTCATTCCACCCTCACCTCTCACTTTGACACACACTTGCCCCACCCGGGGGATTCAGCCAAGGATTTTAACTCCCAGCATCCCATGTGGCAGAAGAGGCACTCTGGAATTCTGCCCCCCACCCCGTTAGGAGCTGTTCACAGGGGTAGTGGGGTGCTTTAGGACCCTCCAAACAGGGTGGGACTTTCAAATACCATCCCAGCTAGCACACTGACACCCAAATTGCCCTGGCCCTGTCCACTCACTCAATCAACTGCTTCAAAGACCGATGTCCCCTGTGGCGGAAGGGGAACCCTAGAATCCTGTCCCCCCACCCCATGAAGAACTGTCCATAGGAGTAGTGGGGGGGTGGTTGAGGACCCTTCCCCACGATGAGCCCTCCTTAGACCACCACACCTCTCACCTTGACAACCACAGCGCGCAGACCCTGTCCGCTCACTGAAACAACGGCTTTAACTCCCAGCATGCCCTGCGGCGGAAGGAGCACCCTGGAATTCTGTCCCCCACAACCCATGCAGGACTGTCTACACAGCATTCCCAGATGGTTTGGGGACTCTTCTCTTGGGGTGGGGCCTCCTCTGTGCACCCTCAGCTCTCACCTCGACACCCACAGTGCTCTGGCCCTGATCCTGCGTGTTCCTTGTAGGCCTCAGCCAAATGCTTTAACTCCCAGCATGTCTTGTGGCAGAAGGGGCACCCTGGAATTCAGCCCCCGAGTGAAGGGCTGGGCACCGAGGCAGCCTGGATGGTTTGGGGCTCCTACCTCATAAAGGTCTGGCTACAGAGGTAGTAGGGTGGTTTAGGACCCTCCCCCAAGGTAGTCCCTTGTTCTCCCACTCCACCTCTCACCTTAACACCCAAAGCACCCTGGCCTTGTTCACTCACTCATCCAAGGTCTGTAACTTCCAGCATCCCATGCGGTCCAAGGGGCACCCTGGAATTCTTCCTCCCACCCCCTGTGCAGGACTATCCATAGTGCTTCCCAGGATGGTCTGGGGACCTTCCTCCTGGGATAGGGCCTCTTCTGTCCACCATCAGCTCTCTCATTGTCCCCAATAGATCCTGGCTGCTCCCTGTGGGCCTCAGACCACTGTATTTCCCACCATCCCCTGTGGTAGAAAGGGCCTTCTGGAATTCTGTCCACCACCCCTCATGCAGGAATGTCCATAGTGCTTCACCCAGTTTAATGGGGCCCTACTCCAGGGTGGGTCCTCCTCAGTCTGCCCTCAGCTCTCACCTTGATGCCCAGAATGCCTCGACCCTGTCTGTGCCCTACGCACCTCAGGCAATGGTTGTAACTCCTGGTGTGCTCTGTGATGGAAGGGGCACCCTGGAATTCTGCCCTCATAGCAGAAAAAGCACCCTGGAATTCTGCCCTCATAGCAGAAGAAGCACCCTGGAATTCTGCCCCCAGGTGAAGGACTGGCAACATAGGAAACCTACGTGGTTTGAGGACCTCATCCTGGGGTGGGGCCTCCTCAATCTACCCTCACCTCTCACCTTGATACTCACAGTGCTCTGTCCATGCCCACTTCCTGTGGGCCTCAGGACAAAGCAGCAACCTCCATGGTCTCCTCAGGTGAAATGGATTTACCCCATATACTGCCCCCCCCAGGGTACAATGCTGGTTCCAGAGGTAGCCTGGGTGTTTGAGGGACCCAACTCTTGGGTTGGGCCTCTTCAGTACACCCTCAGCTCTCACCTTCTCCCCACCTTCTCCCCAGTGGACTCTGGCCCTCAGACAACCACTGTAACTCCCAGAATGCCCTGTGGCAGAAAGGGCCTTCTGGAATTCTGCCACCCACACCCCATGCAGGACTCTTCAGAGTGCTTCACTGAATGTTTGGGGGCCCTACTCCTGGGGGGAACCTCCTCAATCCACCCTAGCTATCACATTGACACCCATAGTGCTCTGGCCCTGTCCATTCCCTGCACAACTCAGCCAATGGCTTTAACTTCCAGCATCCCCTGTGGCTGATGGGGCACCCTGCAATTCTGTCCCCGGCTGAATGGCCACATAAGGAACCTAGATGGTTTGGGGACCCTCTTCCTGGGGTGGTGCCTCCTCAGTCTACCCCACCTTTTACCCTGACCCTGAGAGCGCCAGGGCCCTGTCCACTCCTTGAATGCCTCATGCAATGGCTGTAACTACCAGGTTCCCCTATGCTGGAAGAGGTTCACCTTGGAATTCTGACCCTGCACCCCCGGGTTCCAGTGCTGAACACAGAGACAGCCTAGATCCTGTATGAACCTCCTCTTGTGATAGAACAACCTCATTCCACTCTGAACTCCGACTTGTTCCCCCAGAGACCCAAGCCCTGTCTGCTGCAAACATCTGAAGCCCAGACATTAGGCAATAGCTATAACTCCCAAGGTCCTGAGTGGCGGGAGTCACTGCAGTTCTTCCCCACCCTCACCCCTGAGGGACATGGCTGGCTACAGGGGCAGCCAGGATGGCTTGAGGACCCTCTTCCTGGAGTGAGGCCTCCTCCTCCCACCCTCAGTTTTTACTCTGACCACTGACTTTGGTCCCACTCTGTCCTCAAACTTCCTGACCAAGGCTGAAACTCCCAGGGTCCCTTGCAGCATAAGGATTTGCCTGAGAATTTTACCCTTCCTCCCAAGGTGCAGGGCTGACCATAGTGGTCCCTAGGATGATTTGACAACTCTCACCCTGAGGTGGGGCCTCCTCAGTCTACCCTTAGCGCTCACCTTGACACCCACAGTTCCCTGGCTCTTTCTGCTTCCTGCTGGCATCAGCCAACCACTGTAACTCCCAGTAGCCCCTGAAGTGGAAGGGGCACCCTGGAATTCCCCCTTCCAATGTAGGACAGTCCAGAGGGCTTCTCAGGATGGTTTGGGCACTCTCGTCCTGTGGAGTCCACCCCAGCTCTCACCTTGACCCCAAATACAGCCTGCACCCTGTCCATTCCCTGCTAGCCCCAGGTCAACCCTGTAACCCCCATGGGCTCCTGAGGTGAATGGGATTTACCCTGGCATTATGCCACAGCCCCCATCAGGGCTGTCCACAGAAACATCTTGGATGATTGAGAGTTCCTCTTCCTGGGGTAGATCTCCTCAGTCCACCCTCAGCTCTCACCTTGACACCAACAGACCACAGTCCCTGTCTGCTCCCTGTTAGCCTCAGCCCAAGATTGTAACTGTCAAGTGCCCTGTGGAGGATTGTGTCACCAGAAAATCCTCTCCCACCAGCCCCCAGGGTGCAGAGCTGATAAAAGTAGTTGCCAGGAATTTGGGCAATACTCTATGGTAGGGACTTCTCAGTCTACCTCAGCTTTCACCTTGACCACCAATAGACTCCAGGCTTTGTGCACTCAAGTGATCTGTATTGCATGGTTCTGGTATCAGATGTAACACCCAGGGGTCCTCTGTGGCAGAAGGTATCACCCTAGAATTATGGCCCCCAACTTCAGGGGCAAGGCTGGTCACAGGGTCAGTCTGAATGATTTATGGATCCTCCTTTCTGATTGTGCCTCCTCAGTCCACTCTCAGCTCTCACCTTGAACCCTACTGTTGGGGACATGACTTTGTGTCAGAGCAAGGTGCTTGTCTACATTTGACCCCCCATGATGGAACTCAGTGGATGTCTCTTAGGACCACCTGCCTGGGGCCCCCCTGGGTTGTCAGCAGGGGCACAACCTGATTCTTTGGGGTCCACCTTCCTTCCTCAGGCTTCTCACCCTGGTTCTTGGCAGAGCAAGGAGCCCCTCCTTGACCCACCCAAAGAACACTGCGGTGATAGTGGGGGCAGAGAGTGTCTGACAGCTGTGCCTGCCTGGGGTCTCCCAGGTCTGAAAGCAGAGGTGGAGCATCCCTGCCTGCAATACCTGTTCCAGGAGAGCCACACCTTCCTACGAGGTCTCTTCTTCAGCCCCTATGCACTCCCCAAACCTGAATTGGACATAGTATGTTAATTTAATGCTATGTTGAATATACCATTATTTTAATTAAGATATCTGCCTCTAGATATCTGTGTAAACATGACCAAAATATTATTTTTGTGGTCTGGTTCTGGATTGGGAAAATGTTTTGAATAATTTCCCAACTTTTTATATGCTCTGGAAGAGATTACTTAAGGTGGCAAATGAACTTTCTCTGACAATTTTGTGGAACTAGTCTCTAAAATTGCCTTGAGCTGGAACATTTGAGGATGACTTGAGCTTAGAATAGTTTCATTTTGTATTATTTGATTAAATATATTTATGCACGGATTGTTTCATGTACTTTTTTTCTTAATATTGCCTATTTCACTTAGAATTTCAAATATCATATCATATTTATAAAAAAAATGTTACTACAAAATGTTTCAACCAGAAGCAGAGATGAGTGAACGCTATACTCAAGCACTTCCTGAATCACCTGGTTTCCATTAGGGCGGAGTAAGTGTGAGTTATCTGCAGACCTCGGGGACAGGTCCAGAGCTGCAGTAAAAAGAATCCCAAGAGGAAACTTCAGAATAAAAATGGAGAAAATCATGTTTCAAGATGAAATTTCCAGAAATACCCAGGTAATAAAGAAAGGAAAAGAAAACCAGAAATCAGGAAAGCTCTTAGTTCAGTTAATTAAACTGTAGAGTAACCAGAAAATCTGGAGTTTCCTGCAAGAATGGGAATTTCTTGAACATGAAGTATACTTTGGAGTGAAGAATAATCATGTAATACCAAAAGCTATTCCCCAGCATCTTAATTAGAGGGACATAAAGAAGAGTTGGGGAAAATGTTCCCACATGCTGAGAAGTTTGCAGGATGTGTACTGGACTATCTGTGAGGCCAACAAGAGACCAAGAAGTGAACCACTGCCTTGTCCTTATAAAGAGCTGTGCTCAGGATCCTGGGATATAGATAGAAAGAAAATGACCTCTGAGGTCCTCTCTGTAAAGATGCTGCTGCTGACTTGCTACCTCCTGAGTACCAGCCCAAGATCTCCATTTCCTTTTAGGAGCTACTGTGGGTCCTTCTACCTATACTACATGGTCACTGTGGTTTCAACTATACCCTTACCTAATCTGCATCTTCATGGAGTATCCTCAGGTACCTGGATGGGAGCCCTGGAACATGAACCTTCCGTTGACAATTCTATACATGTTTCTTGCAATTTCCCCAGAAGCCCCCACCCTGCAACTCAACAGTACATCTCTGTAACTGGTTATTCCTTCCTTTCCCCATCCAATTGAATGAGAATAAAATATGAAATTCCAATAAAAAAAAGTTTCAACCGTATGGAACCATAGAGTAAATAGTATAATGAATCCAATACACTAGACATTCATCATTGACAATCTTCACTACATGGTCAGTGTAGTTTCAACTATACCATTACCTAATCTGCATCTCAGAAATTGGAATAATGTCAAGCAAATACAAGAGACAATACAATTTCATTTCTAAGTATGTCACTATGTATTATGATTTTGATCTGGAATGCCATGTGTTGGAGGGTTGGCCTCCAATGAAAAAGTGTTCAGAGGTGGGGCTTTTGGGAAGTTATTGGGTCAGGAGGGCTCTGATCTTATGAATGGATTAATCCATTGATGCATTCATAGTTGAATTGGCTATTGGAAGGTCAAGGAAAGTGTAGGAGGTGGGGCCTAGTTGAAGGGAGTGGATCTTCGGGGGGGTGTGGCCTTGGGGATTATATCTTATCCTCACCTCTTAAGCTATCAGTGTCTGCTCCCTGGGCACCACGAAGTGAGCATCTTTGTTCTATGATGCTCACCCCATATGATGTACTGCCTCACCACAGGCCCATACACAATGGATCCAGCTGACCACAGAAACAGTGAGCCAAAATAAATGTTTCCACTATTAAGTTAATTTTCCCAGCTATTTTGTCCGGCAACAGAAATATGACTAACACTCTGTGATATATAAAGGTAACTATAGTTTTATAAAATATATAAACAACATTGTTATTATTCCTAAACATTTAAGTCCTTAATATCATCAAATGTCTAGTTATTTGTTACATGTATCTGGTAGCCATATACTCATCTTAAATGAAAGTTTCCTTTGGAACTTGGGATGTAGTTCAGTGGTACAGCACTTACCTAGTATGTATAAGGCCCTGGGTTTCATCTTCTGCACTGCTAAATAAGTAAACAAATAAATAAAAATAAATAAAAGGAAATTTTTTGAATCAGTTTGCAAGTATGATCTATACATTGTAATTGTTTATATCTCTTGCATCTTTTTTCTTTTTTTTAACTGCAGATTGATCACAGAGGCACTTTAACACTGAGCCACATCCCCAGCCCTTTCTATATTTTATTTTGAGACAGGACCTTGCTAAGTTGGTGAAGATGGCTTTGAACTTGTGTTCCTCCTGCCTTAGCCTCCCAAGTCACTGAGATTACAATTGTGGTGAGCCACTGCACCTGGCTTCCTTGCATCTTCTTAAATCTATAGGTACCCCTGCATATCACCTCCTCCTTGCAATTTATTTGTTAAAAATAAAAAAAAATGTGCCTTGCATCTGCCCAGTTTTATATTCTCTAGATTTTGCTGAATGCTACACTTCCATTCTTGTATTACCCATCCATTTTTCCATATTGTCTGCATATTCCATTACAGCCTCTTAACATTTTTGAAATTTTTATTTTAAATTCCCTTTCCAATAACCCCAATATCTGTGTCTTAGTTGAGTCTAGTGCTGATGCTTGCCTTATTACTACAGACTATGTCTTTTCTTACCTCTCAGTGTCCCTTGTATATTTTGTTGTTGTTGTTTTTAAATATTTTTAGTTGTAGATGAATGCAATATCTTTATTATATTTATTTATTGATTTTATGTGGTGCAGATTGAACCCAGTGCCTCACATGTGCCAGGCAAGTGCTTTACTACTGAGCTACAACCCCAGCCCTTGTTGTTTTTGAGAACCAGACATGTTTTGTAGGAAGAGAATTACTTAGGCCATCATTGTGAGAATTTATGCCAATTTGGCTTGGAATTGAGCTTTGCTTCTCGTAGCTACAGGTGCCGGAGACTTAAAATTCCTCTAGTGTCCTTGTTTTTGTTTTCCCTTTCAATAATTGTGACAAATGTACAATACTAATACAATATGATAATAGTGGGGAAAATGGTTATGGGAAATGGTTATGGGAAAATCCTCTGTATTATCCTTGTCATAATTTTGTAAACCTAAAACTTTTCTAAAACAAAAGTAATTATAATAAAAATGACTCACTGGAGCCCATTGGAAGTAACAAGGGTGACCACTCTTTACTGTGAGAATTGACCCTGCAAGTGGAAGAACTAAGCTTTTTCCACCTTTTCCTGTGCTAATTGTATTTCACAGCAATACAATAACTTTAATTGATGGGGGAGAGGTCTTCCTCACTGGAAAATTCTGGCCAAGAAAAGTGCAAGGTTATGAAGAAACAAGAAAACAAAAATTTGCAATCCCCAGCAACATAACTGATACAGTGTGATAATCAATGGATGAAACTGTTTAGTGAAAGGTTTACAATAGGGGATTGAGACTATCACCTCCCAAACCCACTGAACAGAATCAATATGGTCAAGAGTAGAAAAATCAGCCAGGCATGGTGGCACATGACTGTAATCCCAGCGTCTCGGAAGGTGCGACAAGAGGAATGCAAGTTCGAGTCCAGCCTCAGCAACTTAGTAAGACCCTGTCTCAAAGTGAAAAATATCTCAGTGGTAGAGTGCCCCTAGGTTTAATCCCCAGTACTAAAAAAATGGGAAACTCAGAATTTCTATGCCTCCTGCTGGAGTGCAGTAGGAGTTACACAGCACCACCTGTGAGTGATTTCCCCCCAGCAAAGTTAATCTGCTTTTGGCCTCCCCTTTAGAGGAATTTCCAATGATAAAGAGTCTGACACTGGGTCACAGGCCCTTCAGTGAAGTCACAGGGTCTTCTCTGTAACTTCTCTTTTCCTGTAAAAGCAGGAAATTTGCTCAATGTTGTGTCTTCAGATTCTACAAGAGTGCCTGGCATATATACCATAATATATACCCTCAGCACCATTTGTTGTATTAGTGAATGACTGCCAGCTCTAAGGTCCTGGTCGTGGGAACTTCTCTGCACTAAATTCCCATGGCATTTTCAATCCTTCCAAAGACTGTAAAGCTAAAGTTTGAATATTTCCAATCATCCTCTAATTGCTGGAGCATGAAACAGTAAGCACCTAAATTCCAGGGACTCTAGAGACTCACAGTCTCAACCCCGGGCCTGTGCTCCTGGCAACCTGGTAAAGTCGGCATGGCAGAGGTCCAAGCACCAATGGTTGTTTGGACACTGTCCTGTCAGCAGCTTGCTGTGGCCTCTGTTCCAATGCCCCATTCCTCTTTCTGATCTGTTTGGATCTGCAAGTGGCCACTGTTAAGTACTCTCATGTTCTGGGTTTTGGCTGTGGCATGAAGAGTTCTATAAACCACCTGATTCCAACAGCACAGGCTGGTTGATTCCTGGGCAATCAGTAGAGATAATATTTATATACACCAATAGCCTTAATAATGGCTCCCTGTAGAAAGTAGGAGAAGTGGCCAAGGTAGTTTGCAAGTTTGCTTTCAATTCAAAAATGCTCCAACCACCATGACTCCTCCCCAATATCGGAACACAGGGGACTCCCTGCCATTGCACAAATTTGTTTCTTCCTGCTGAAAGTTGTCTAAAAAACTCCCCACTCATTCTCTAAGATGTAACTTAATGCTATATTGTTCATTTGTTCATTCATTCAATCGGTCAGTTATTAAATATTTATCTAGCTCATAATATCCTTCAGGCACTAACTTATATGCAGGAAATACAGTAGCTGCTGTGAGAAGCACTTTTAAACTCCATAGTGTCCTTCCCACTAAAGCATAGTCTAATCATCCATTCCATTCTATTTATGAGACGACATCACACACACTCAAACTGAGGAGACCTTGTCTCTACATAAAACACAAAATAGGACCGGGGATGTGGCTCAGTGGTCGAGTGCCCCTGAGTTCAATCTACAATACCAAAAATAAATAAATAAAAATAGAACTACCATAGGATCCAGCAATCCCCTTAATGGGTATATGTCCAAAGGGAATAAATTCACTATGTTGAAGAGGCATCTCTACTCCTGTGTTTATTACAGAAGTATTCACGAGAGCCAAGAAATAGAAATAATTTAAGTGTCCATCAAGTGATTAATGATAAAGAAAATGTGATACACATATACAATGGAATACTCTTCAGCCATTAAAAATAATAAAATGCTGACATTTGTGACAGCATGAATGGAACTGGAGATCATTATGTTAAGTTAAATAAGTTGAGCACAGAAAGACAAACACCATATGATCTCAATCTTATGGAGTATTAAAAATTATTGTAATAGGGGCTGGGATTGCGGCTCAGTGGTAAAGCGCTTGCCTTGCATGCGTGAGGCACTGGGTTCGATCCTCAGCACCACATAAAAATAAATAAATAAAGATATTGTGTCCATCTACAACTAAAAAAAATTAAAAAAAATTTTTGTAATAGAAGTTGAGAGTAGAATTGTGGTTATCAGAGGTTGCGGAGAGTAGAGGGGAGATAGGGGTAAGGGAAGGTTGGTCAATGATTTAAGTTACAATTAGGAGCAAAAAGTATTTATGCTACTGCAGAGTAAGGTGAATATAGGTAACAATAATGTACTATACATTTCAAAAACTTAGAAGAAAAGATTTTGAATGTTTTTACCAGGAATAAATGATAAATGATTGAGGAGACAGATATATTTAACCTGGTTTAAGTATTACACCATGTGTACATTTATCAAAATATCACTTGTAGCCCATTAAGATGTATCTTTGTTATGTTTTTATGTATCAACTGTAAAATAAATTTAATTGAAATAAAGAAACATATCAAATTCCTATAGAAATTACACGTAAGGGATTGGGGTTGTGTCTCAGTGGTAGAGAGTTTGCCTAGCACATGTGAGGCACTGGGTTTGATCCTCAGCACCACATAAAAATAAAATAAAGGTATTGTGTCCACCTACAACTAAAATATATATATATATATATATATATATATATATGTTAAAAAATTACACATACAATAACCATACAACCAGTAATTCCACTCTCCAAGAGAAAAGAAAGATATATCCACACAAAGACTTGTATACTTTCATTAATATGAGTACATTTGAAATAATTAAAAAAGTTAAAACAACTTAAATGTCCATTGGGTGATCAGTAGGTAAGCAAACTATGCTTATCCTTATAATGTACTTCCATTGATGAATAAATATGAAAGGGCTCCAGGTACATTATTACTTTTGTATGGACTTCCAGGAAAGTTCATTCATTAGTAATGGAAAGATGCTTAGTGGTTGCCTGAGAGTGGACTGTGAATACAGATTGACTATAAATGGGCATAAGAGACTTCACTGTGCGATTGAAATGTTCTAAACCTGGGATTGTAATGATGGTTGTATGACCCACTAAATACACTACAAGTCATTGAACATTTTTAAAAAATATTTTCTTAGTTGTCAATGGACTTTATTTATTTATATGTGGTGCTGAGAATTGAACTCAGTGCCTCACACATGGTAGGCAAGTGCTCTACCACTGAGCCACACCCCAGCCCTGAACTGCACATTTTTAATGGGAGAATTATAAGGTATATAAATTTACCTCCATAAAGTTAAAAGAGGAACCAAACAAACTAATACTAGGTTCTCTTGGAGTTTTAACTCTCAAGCTTATTCACACTGAGCCTCCAGCAATTCATCAATTATAGTTTAAATTTTCTGCCTCATTACTAGTTTCAAAAATAGTTTCTGCTTGTGTTTTTATGTTCTAGTGAACTTTGTATTCACCTTTCTGTCTCTTCAGTTTTGGAGACAGTTGTGTTATGTATGGTAGAGATAGGGAGATGAACAAAGTGTGATTTCATGATTCATATATCTTATTGCAAAACAAAGATACTTTTTCTTAGGTTCACAATGCTTAAAGAGGGGAAGCATACTATGAACAAAAGTCACAGAGAAGACACTTGCAGATTAGGCAGATTAACCAAATTGTGAATGAGATAAAAATGATTAAAGTCCAATTGCTCTGATAGAATGGAAGCAGTCCTTTATGGAAAGTATGTTTAAAGTTCAAGGTACACCCTTATATGAATGGTTCTAGGGAGAAATTGGCTTTACTACCACAGTGGATTTACATCACAACACACAAGGTCCTTCAATCCTGGAGTATGATCCCACTGTTAGCAGACAAGGGTTCAAATCTCCATGTCTAACTGGGTTATCCTGTCACAGCCTGAGCTCTCAGTCTTTGGAAAAGCAGCCAACAGTGTAATTTGCTATGGACTAGAATCTCAAAATACTAGTCAAATGTCTGAGTTCATATGTGTTTTGAAGTCTAGTAGTTGAGGTTAGTAAGACACATGGTAGATAAAATGGTTTGTAACATCCTAAATTCTTACACATGGAGATCTGATAAGATGCCCACTCTTAAACAAAGCATGAAAACAGAACACAAAAAGTAAACACAAAACAAAAATATCACATAACAAACTATGTAAGTATATGAAATCATTTCCAAGCTATGTCATGAGTAGTTTCCTGCATGACCTCAGGGTATCTGAAAAGAATTACTGATTTTTAGTTTGTTTTGCATTTTGTTTCTTGTGAGGATAGGAGTGATAATTTCTAAGTTTCTTCCATGGCAGACAAGAAAACAGAAGTTTCCAATGAAGATATTTTCTTAACATCAGTGTGAAGGACTCAGCCTGGAACAGCTTCTCTGGTTCTTCATGAGCTTAGGCCAACCTAGGACCCCAATGTACCCATCTCTGGAAACTCTTCACCCTGAAGTATAAGGCAGAATCCTGGAGCCAGAAGCTTTATAAAGGAGGTAGGAGGGTTTCTATAAGCTGTGGCTCAGCATTTCCACTTGGGAAAAATAATGAATGGATGCATGCATTTTTAAAAAATATTTTTGGTTATACATATACACAATATCTTAATTTAATTAATTTATTTTGTGTGGTGCTGAGGATTGAAACCAGTGCCTTACACATGCTAGGCAAGCACTCTATCATTGAGCTACAACTGCAGCCCCTGATGCATGCTTTTGGTCTATCATCACAGAATGCACTTTTTTGCTTTATGGATGGCCTCCAAAACTGCCATCCTTACAACAGTTATTTGCTGCCCACAAACCTAATTTACTGTTACCTTCTGGAGCCCCATGAACTGATAAGAGATCAGAGTTTTGCTTTGACTCCATCCCTCCTTGCCAATAAGCCTTTTATTTTAGTTGAAATGCCTTGATTCTTTAATTGCTCTGAACTGGAAGCAGCCAAGGGGTCTTCAATGGATTAATGAATTCACAAACTGGCACTTCCATACAATGAAATGTTACCAGTAAAAAGAAATTAATCAAGTCATGGAAAGACATGAAGGAACCTTAGTGAAGAAGTTACTCTGAAAGGGCAACATACTATGGGATTTCAATTACAAAACATCCTCAAAATGGCAAACTGTAGAAACAGAAATGCCAGTGGTTGCCAGTTTGGAGGCAGAGGGGATGAATAGGGCATTTTTAGGGTGATGAGACTATTTCGAGTGACATTGTAATGGTAGATGCAAAATATTATGCATTTGTCAAAATTTATAGAACCTTATAACACAAAAAGGGAACCTTATAAAATGTAAACTATGGACTTTATTTTAAAAATCTACAACTACAAAAATATTTTTAAAAATGTATAAATGTTGTATTAACTCATTAATTGTGACAGATGTAGCATACTAATGCAGGATGATAATGATGTAAGAAATTTTTGCAAGAAAAGGAGTGGATAAATGGGAACTCTATGCTATCTGCTCAATTTTATAAATTTAAAATTGTTCTAATAAAATATTTATTATTTAAAATAACACTAAACCTACAACTACTGTACAACCCAGAAATTATACCCTTGGGCATTTACCCCAGAGACCAACAACTTATATTCACACAGAAGCCTGTATATACATGTTTATACTGGCTTCATTCGTTGGTGTCAATCACCAGAAAAAGCCAAGTTGTCCTTCAATGGACTAATATAGAAGAAAGATCAGTGGCATAGACTAAGGGCAGTGAATGTAAGTGAAGAGGCATGGGATAGGGAAAGACAGTGGATTGCATCTGACCTCACTTTTCTATGTACACTTATGAATATATCACAGTCAATCTCACCATCATGTGCATCCACAAGACACTAATTTAAAAAAAAAACAATAATAGCAAAGAGGGAAGGGAACAGGAGGAGGGAGGACAGGAGGGAAATGGGAAGTACTGGGGACTGAATTAGAACAAGTTATATTCCATGCTTTTATTGTTACATCAAAATGAATCCCGTTGTTATGTATAACTAAAAAGAACCAATAAAAAAAGAAACAAAACCCTGTGGCCATTCCTTGGAATACTACTCAACAATGAAAACAAATGGATTATTCATATATACAATGATCTGGATTAATTTCCAGATAACTGTGCCAAATAAACTATGTCAAATACCAAAAGTTTTCATAGGTGTATGATTCCATTCATATGAAATTTTGGAAATGATAAAATTATAAAAAGGCAATGATTAATGATTTCCAGGAATTGAGGAGGAGGTGGTCATTGGAAAGGAAGAGGATGTGTCTCTAAAAGGACAATGGAAGAGATTACTGTTGTGATGAAAATGTTATGTATTTTGACTATTAATCTCTATTCTGACTGAGATATTGTATAATAGTTTTTCAAGATTTTATCATGGAGAGGAGACTAAGGGTACACAGAATCTATCCATATTATCTCTTTTTCTTTTCTTTTCTTTTTATTTTGGTACTGGGGATTGAACTTGAGCATTTAACGACTCAACCACATCCCCAGCCCTTTTTTTGTATTTTATTTAGAGACAGGGTCTCACTGAGATGTTTAGGGCCTTGCTAATTTGCTGAGGCTGGCTTTGAACTGGTGATCCTCCTCTCTCATCTTCACGAGCCACTGTGATTACAGGCATGCACCACTGTGCTCTGCTTCTGTATTATCTCTTACAACTGCATGTGAATATACAATCATCTCAAAACAAAAAGTTGAATTAAAATAATTGTCTGCAAACAATGCCCCCCTTTATTGTATGTACCAGGGATGCTTCTACTGTCCCATCTTGGTAGCCAACCACTCCATTCCAAGTTTTCTCAGCAAGAAAGTGGCCAAATCAGTGTTGAATTTGTGATGTGTAAATACCATTATTTTAGTACTTCAGAGAGCTATTTCTGATTTTTAGCAAGAAGGTTCATCTGAGGGCCTTTAGTTGTTTACCTCATGAGGTTGGATGCATAAAACATCACTATGAGGTAGATGTCCTGGAGACAATTACTCTGTGTCCTTTTTCTGGGAGGGACACTGCCACCTCCAATGTAACATCTCTTTGTAGCTAGCTCCATAGCCCCACGTCCTG
>PVHX01029938.1:0-16379 GCA_004024805.1 Geosciurus inauris | reverse complement strand
GTCATGTATGGGGCGAACTGGCTTCAGCAGGAAGGAGCTGGAGGTGTCATCAGTTCCTTGTGCCTGAGGTGAGAAGGACATTGATGAGCAGGGACAGTGAGGGGTGGAGGTGGCCTCTGAACAGCAGCAAAGAAATCCACCTCAGAGGGGAGCCTCTCCTGGGAGGTCAGAAACCACAGTTAGCCAGGGGCAGAGAAGAATAAGAGCAGCAACGGGGAAAAGGGACAACCTCCCCTTCCTGTTATTCGCTGGAGCGAGTGTAGTCCCCAGAGCCTCAGGGCATGGCTCTACTTGGAGACGGGCCTCCAAAGAGGTTAAAAGAGGCTGTTAGGATGGGCCCTAATCTAGTGCGATGGGTCCTGATCAGAAGAGGAAATGTGGACACATGGGCCTGTGTCCTCATGACCTAGGTTGAGAAGGCAGCCCATCTGAAGCTGAGGAGAGAGGCCTCAGGTCCCTTGACCTCAGACTTCCACCCTCCAGGACTGTGAGAAAAGAAATTTCCATTATTTATTTAACCCTGTCTGTCTTATTATTTATTAAGTCTCTGTTATTTAATGAACCTCCCTGATGGCATTTTGTTATGGCAGCGGGAGCTGACACTTCCCCAGCTGGATGCTTTCTGAGGCCCTGTCACTTGATATCCTGCAATTTCTTTTGTGCCCTCTCAGTTAATTATTGAAAATTGTTCTTGAACCTTGGGGAACTCTGAAAGGGAGCAGCTGGTACTGGAGTTGGGGGTCCACCCCCAGGCTCAGGGTCTGGGAAGGCTGGGGAGGAAACTACCTTTCCAGAAGTGGTGTTCCGTTTGCCCTTTCATCTCATAGCTGCTCTGCTGAGCTGGCTCTCCAAGCCAAAAGGAAATGCTCCACAGCCAACAGTGGGCAGAGAGGGGATGTGGCCAGGTTGCCCAGACCCATGGATAAAGGATCAGACCAGCCTCTGTGATTTTGTATTACCAACCAGCTTCACCATGTAGGTGGTTCTTCAAGTCCACTCAGCAGCACACCTGGGGCATGGTGGGCCCTGTGCTGGGCATGTGCTGGCCATGAGCTCACCAGGAAGTCTAGCCCCACCATCCTTCCACACACCCACCCAGTGGACTTGGTGTCAGGACCCTTCTGGTTGCAAGTCATAGAAAATCAAACTAGCATGATCAATGAGGAAGGGGTTTATCAATTCACATAACTAGTGAATTCATAACTAGTTGATTCATATAACTAGGAAGTTTGGAAGGGTGCAACTGGTTTAATGCTTGATTGGATTCAAGGGTCCAAAGAATGTCATCAATAACATGTTTGTTTATCCTTGTCTCCTCATCACCTGCTTTCCTCTTCCTTTATTTTATTCTCCAATAGACTTTCCCTCTGTTATGGCAAAGTGGTTGCCAGGAGCTCTAGGCTCATATCTGAATAAGCCTAATGAGAAGATTTGGTGAAGACTGATTGGCTCTGCTTGGACCATGTACCCATTTACAAACATTAATAATGTTTGTAATATTTAGAAATAACTATGCTATTATTAGAATGCCAGATACTCTGGCTGGGCCAGAGTTCAGAGTTTCCATGTGCCTTATAGGAGGAAGGAAGGGGCTAACCATACGGAATGGACTCCCACTTTCAAGGAAGGATTTCTGTTGCAGAAGGACAAAAATAAAGTGTAATTTCTGTTGTAGAAGGACAAAAATAAAGTGTGGTGGTGGGCAAAATTTGGTCTAACAAAACCTAAGCCTAGCACGATCTGCTCCAAAGCTCAATAGACCCATTTGTTATGATTCCAGTACCACTCCTGACCTTCTCCCATGACCTGATGCAGGTCATCCCTTCTTCCTGTGCTATAACAGAAATCAAAATACAATTTGATGGTAGACTATGATCAAAACACTTCTGCATTCTCAGAAGAAACAAAACTGACCAACAGAAATCTGAAAAAAAATGTTCAACATTACTAATCATCAGAGAAATGCAAATTAAAACCACAATGAGATGCCATCTCACACCTATTAGAATGGCTATTATCAAAAAGGCAAAAGAACCAGAGTTGGTGGTACATCTCAGCCAGGTTCTACAAGACCTTCAAAGAATTAATACCAATACTCCTCAAATTATTCCATGAAATAGAAAAGGAAAGAACCCTACCAAACTCATTCTATGAGGCTAGTATCACCCTGATTCCAAAACCAGGCAAAGATACATCAAAGAAAGAAAAGTTCAGACCAATATCCCTGATGAACATAGATGCAAAAAATTCTCAATAAAATCACATACAAAAACATATTAAAAAGATAGTACACCACACCACGATCAAGTGGGTTTCAGCCCAGGTATGCAAGGTTAGTTCAACACTAATGGAAATCAATAAAAGTAATTAATCACATCAATAGACTTAATGACAAGAATCATATAATTATCTCAATAGATGGTGAGAAAGCCTTTGATAAAATACAGCACCTCTTCATGTTCAAAACACTAGAAAAACTAGGAATAGTAGAAACATACCTCAACATTATGCAAGGACTCTGGAGCCAGACCATGTAAGTCCAAATCACAGCTCTACAACATACCATCAGGGAGACCTTGGGTATACTACTTAGCCACCTGGTTACTCAGTTTCCCTGTCTGTAAAATAGGGTAGAATGGGTTAATTCACAAAAATCACATAGAACAGTGGCTGATACCAGGAAGTGCCCTATGTGCTGCTGGTACTATTATTACCATTTTTCCCCCATGGTCATTTACACACATTTGTGCCTTATCTTAAAAGCCAAGAAATCCCCACCCTTAACATCCCAGGCCTCCACTCCACCTGTGGCACTCTCTGTGCCTGATTCCATGAAAGAGTTGCCCATGCTCCTAGCTCCTCCCTTCCCTTCCTGGCCCACATCAACTCCGCCCCTGCCCTTGTAGTCATGATGATGCTCTCATCAATGCCAAAGCCAGCAGACATTCTTCAGACTAGTCTGTCTTTACTGGACATAGCCTCTGAAATGGGAAGTAGCTGAAAGAGCTCTCTTGCATATTTTAGCACTTAACTCTCTTGGCTTCTCCACTGCATGTGCTATGGGCTGGGTTGCCTACTCTTTTCCCATGATACCGTCTCTCTGCTTTACCCTGGCCACTCTGCACGGTGCTCAGGGCCTTGTGTTGCTACTGGCCTGACTACCCTCAAAGTAGACTGGCATGCTCTTTGCAGTGTGCTTTCAACACCAGTACAGTGATGGGACTTTATTTTTTTTTTTGCTACTGGGAATTGAACCCAGGAGTACTTTAACACTGAGCTACATCCCCAGTTCCTTCTTATTTTGAAATGGATCTCACTAAGTTACAAAGGCTAGTCTCGAACTTTCCTTCCTCCTGCCTTAGTCTCCCAAGTCCTTTGGATCTCAGGCATGTACCACTGTGCCCAGCATGACTGAAATATTTTTTGATGCCATGAAATATTTCTGGCTGGGGGTGTATCTGAGTAATAGAGCATGTGCTTAGCATGAGCAAGGTCCTGGGTTCTTCAATCTCCAGCACACAAAGGAAAAGAATCTGAATAAATGAGTGAACCAATAAACAAAAGAATAAACATTTGGGGATAGAAACAGAGAAAGAAACAAAGAAAAGCCTGATTCCCTGATCCCTACCCCACTCCCACCCTGGCATAATGGGAAGGAGAAGCAGCAGGAAGTTGGGCAGAAAATGGGGCAAGAAGAAGATGGTACTTGTTTTGGGTTCTGTGGAGTGTGAGGGTGTTTGAGACACAGAATTGGAATTGGAACCCCAGGAGTGGAGCCAGTGAGAGAAAGACTGGTCTGAGTGCTTCAGAACTGTTAGATTCTATTTGTTTCTGATAGTGTTCTATGCGGGGAGAGGAAGATATTCAAATTTACTGCTCAGTTCTTAAAAATGTATTATCATTTCTTTAAGGATTTTTCTATAGCTTATGTACAAACAGCATTTTCTATACTTTATAAATACTTAATCAAAAATTCTTTCTCCAAATTTAAAAATTCTGCAAGTTTTTTTAGTAATTAATTTTTTCTGGTACTAGGGATTGAACCCAGGGGTGCTTCACCACTGAAGCTGCATCCTCAATCCTTGTTATAATTTGTTTTGAAATAGGGTCTCACTAAGTTGCTGAGTGCTTTGCTAAGTTGCTGAGGCTGGCCTTGAACTTGCAATCCTCATGCCTCAGCCTCCCAAGTCACTGGGATTCCAAGCACGCGCCACTGCACCTGGCTGGATACTAATTCCTTAAGTGCTGTGAACACATTAACGGAGGCAGAACCTCATAGAGCACAATGGTTAATGTTGCTTTTTGGACCTGGTAGGATGTTCCAGAGCTTTCCTGATGTGAAATCCTAGTCCCTTCTAGTGAAGAGTAGTGTTGAAGATCAAAGTCTTCATGTGTGAGCCATGGGAGAGGTGGGGGTGGACAGAAGGGCTGCTGGGCCACTTCCCATTGTGATAAAATATTTGCTAGCTAAAGCTCTTGAAGCTGAGGTGAGACTCAACCTCGTCTTTGGGGAAGAAAGGAGAGAGGCTGATGGATGGAGTGTGGGGAAGAAGAAAGTGGAATAAGGGAGAGAAGCCAGTGTCCAGGGAACGACTTGACCTGTGAGCTTGACCTTTACTGCTTTGTGTACTGAAGGCCTTCAGCCAGATTTTCCTGAGCCATATGATTTTTGAATAGAAAAATATGATTGAACATGCCCCATGTCACTGCCCTCCCAGGTAGTGAAATCCAATGAAGACCCATGTTTAGGAAAAAATTAGAGGTGGGAAAGTGAAGTGAGAGCGGGATGGTGACACTGTCTTGGGAGCAGTTGAGCAGCACAAGGAAGATCTTAAAAGGTATCTGGAAGGACGAGGTGAGAGGACATGTGTGGCCAATGGAGACAGAGCAAGGATGCTGCAAGGGGAGATACAAGGTGATGGGGGAGCCCTGAGGAGGCAGGAGGGGTGGGTGCAGTGTGAGCACTGTCTGGGGAGAGCTGCTCACAAGTAGGTCAAGGGAGGTCACTTTTCCTAGGGGCCTGGGAAGGCAGGAGGCCCTGGGTCACTCTTGGGCTTCCCTGACCTTGGAGTCTTACTCCAGGCCTGGGTTGAGCCCTGGCTTAGCTGGCCAACCTAGGGAGGGTCACTGAGAGATGGACTTGTCCAATTTTGCTGATTCTGAGCTCCTCTTACCATCCCCATCTCCCTCCAGGACAGATGCCTCCTGGAAGGGAAGAGCATGGTTCTCTGGAGACACAATCTCAGGAACCAACACTGTCTGGCAATTTGACAGACACTTAACATTTCTCTCACTCTTAAAATGTGGCAAAAGTAATAATGACAGCAACTCACCTGGCTGCTTCCTGGCAACAGCTGGACATGGAGAGGAGAGAAACCGACCAGCCAGGATAATACCAAGTGCCCCTCAAACTATTCCACAATGTAGAAATGGAACTTATTTATTATTAGTTATAATTATGTGTGGGCCCATATGTTTATTCTTTAGGATTGTGTGTGTGTGTGTGTGTGTGAGAGAGAGAGAGAGAGAGAGAGAGAGAGAGAGAGAGAGAGAGAGAGATTGTGTGTGGTACTGGGGATCAAATCAAATGCAGGGCCTTATGGATGGTAGACAAGGACTCTACCACTGAGCTCCATCTTCAGCCCTTTTTTATTTTCAAACATGGTCTCAGTAAATTGACCAGGCTAACCTCCAACTTATGGTCCTCCTATCTCAGCCTCCCACATAGCCTCCCAAGGTTTTATAGGAGTTCACTGTCATAACTGGCTTAGGGTTTGCTATATGCAAGATCTTGTCATCTGCAAATAGACCATTTTTCTTCTTTCTTTCTCAACTGGATATTTAAAATTTTTCCTTGCTAAATTTCTATGACTATAACTTTCAATAAATATGATGTAAAATTTTTCATAAAGTTGAAGAAGTTTCTTTTTATCTTTATTTTCTGTGTGTGTGTGTGTTTGTGTGTCTTTTTAATTATGGAAAGGTATTAGATTTTGTCAAATGCTTTCTCTGCATCAAATTATCATGTTTTTTTCCTTCACTATTAACGTGGTATACTAAATAATTGACATTATTCCAAGTTTTATTGTTTAATAATTAAAAGCATGACTGACCAGGTCCAAGTCACAAAGCAAGTATGTTCAAGAAACTGGGGGGAAATCACTTTATAAACTACGTAGTATGTGATAAGAATGCACATTATAATATTAAAAATTTCTGCACATAGTAGTTAGCTGCAAGCAACCACTCTTAGTTTAGGAAAATGATGTTCTAGATTTTAGTGTAAACTACTAGCAACCTTCAACTCTTTTGTGTGGCAATATCTTATTTCTGTTTTCAAACTCTCCCATCTCAGCCTAAGTTTTGAGGTCTGGAGTGTTTTTTTCCAGTCATGAGTGTGATTACCAGTATTGTCAATTCTTGCAATGGTCTGATGGGATGTGGTCTGACATGCGTCTTGCATTCATTTCAGGAGCACCATCAAGGTGAGATCCTGCATGATGTTGGAGTCAGTCTTGGCCATCTCCCCAGTTCCCAGTTTGGTGGTGATGTCATCACCTATCCAACAATTTTTTTTTTTTTTTTGGTGTGGGTATACTGGGGATTTAACCAGGCAATGCTTTATTACTGAGTTTTATCCCCAATCCTTTTTGTTTTTTGAGTCAAGATCTCATTAAGTTGCTGAGGCTGGCCTCGAAATAGTGATCTTCCTGTCTCAGCCTCCGGAGTTGCTGGAATTATAGACATGTGCCACCATGCCCAGCTACATTCCATTTTGAATCATTCTTTCATTCCTGGGGTAAATCTCAGTGACAAGAATATATAATTTTTTAAATATTCTGCTGAATTTGGGTTGTTAGTATTTTTTTTAATGATTTTTGTATCTAATACTCATAAAGGGTATTAGTCTTAGTTCTACCCTGTGATTTCTTTGTCTGGCTTTTGTATCAGGGTTATATTGCTCCTGTAACATGAGTTGGGAATTGTTCCTTCTTCTTCTACTTGTTGGTAGAGTTTGAGAAGGAGTGGGGTCTATTTAAAGATTTGGTAGAATTTACCAGTGAACCCATCATCTTCTTTAGAAGAGCCTACTAAGTTGTCAACCTTGTTGATTATTCCCCTTTTCAATTTTTAGCGGTTTTAGGCTAGATTCTTATTAGTTGTTGGCTTTTAAGAATTTAAGTGTACTTCTAGTAACAGTTCTATTGATATCATGAAATACTGCCTCTTGCAAGAATTTTAATTTCACTTTGTAATAAGTTGTCATGGTAAAAATGTTTCACATGCAGCTGAGACTGATAGGATAGGAAGATGCTAGTGTGTTGTTGTTTTGATTTGTTCTTTGCTATTAATACTTTGTATTTTTTTTAGATATACATGACAGTAGAGTATATTTTGCCATATTATACATACATGGAGTATTATTGTGGTTGTACATGGTGTGGAGTTTAACTGGTGGTTTGTTCATATATGAACATTGGAAAGTTATGTCCAATTCATTCTACTGTCTTTCCTATTCCCACCCCCCCTTTCCCTTCATTCCCCTTTGTCTAATCCAATGAACTTCTATTATTCCCTCCCACCCCCCTTACTGTGTGTTAGCATCTGTGTATCAGAGAGAACATTTGGCCTTTGTGTTTTGGGGATTGGCTTATATTACATTTTCTTTTTTAAAATTTTTAGTATATTTTTTAGTTGTAGATGGACACAAAACCTTTGTTTTACTTACTTTTTTTATGTGATGCTAAGGATCAAACCCAGTGCCTCACATGTGCTAGGCAGGTGCTCTACCACTGAGCTACATCTCTAGTCCTTTGTTTTGTTTTTTGAGATGAGGTTTCACTATGCTGTTCAGGTTGGTCTCAAATTTGCAAGCTTCCTGCATTAGCCACTGAGTAGTTGGGATTACAAGACTATGCCACCATGCCTGGCTCAAGATGCCAGTTTTAAATGAAAGAAGATGTTTGAGTTCATAAGTGAATATTTTTGTGTTATGGTATGTGTGTGTGTGTGTTTAATGTGGTACTGGAGATCCAACCTAAGGCCTGTCTCATGTTTGCTAGGCAAGCACTTTACCACTGACCTATGACGCCAGGCCTTGTATGGTGTTTTGTTTACTACACAACATCATAACTCTATGGATTCAGATGATGAACTAAGAATTCAAAAACCTCCTTGTATTTGAAAACTACGAAAAAAATCAAAATATATATGGTGCTAAAATCAATAGATTGATGAAACAAAACATCCACACAGAGACCCTAGAGATCAACATGATGTTTACAGGGAATGATTTGGACACCTCTGGAAGGAAGGGAAGGGAAGGGAAAGATGCAAGAGTGAGCAGAGGGGAGTCACCTGAGGTGGGGGCCCAAGAAAAGCTCAGAGCAAACCCAAAGGTCATGTGGCCCTTCAAAATTGCTGATTTGAGGCAAAGTGGCTGGAATTCATGCCCTCTAGTGACCACTCCTTGGATGCAATCTGTTCCTGGAAGTAGGGGAGACAGTCTCCAAATTTGGGGCTGTCTCCTACCCACACTCCAGCAGCTGGGTGGGTAAGTTATTCATTCCTAGAGGGAAATATGGGAGGCACCTCACAGGGTCCACTCTGCAGAATCTTAGTGTATATGAAGAACTCAGTGTCCATTGTAAGTGTTGGTCATGAATCAGGGAAATGAAATCATACTTAATAATGATGCTAGAATCATTGTTTGTAACTATGGGGAACTCATGGATTAGACTATTATCTCGTTTTACCTGACATTAGAATTGAAAGAAAAAGGAAACAATATACCTAATACTTGTCAGCTTGAGGAGAGGGAAACACAAGTAAACTTAGATGTTGCCAGTAAAATGATTAATAGATTTGATTACATAAAACAAAAATTTTAATTGAAAATTTCACACAAAATTAAAAGGCAAACAACAAAACTAAGAACATGTTTGCAATAAACACACTGAAAACACTAATGTCTATTAATTTATATTTGATTGGTTCTTTATGTTAATCTATCCTTCCCTCCCCCTTTCCTTTATTTTACTTGAGCTTCTGCATTTGAGAGAAATCATTTGACCTTTGAGTCTCTGAGTTTGGCTTTTTCACTTAGCATGATATTCTCCATTACCATCCATTTACTGACAAACACCATAATTTCATTCTTTTTAAAAAAGTGATTCTGCAAATAAAAAAGAAAAACCCAACACTTACGAAACTACAATGAGCTACAACTTCACACCCATTAGGATGGCTATTACCAAACCAACAAACAAACAACACCAGGAAACAAAAAGTGTTATCAAGTACATGGAGAAATTGGATCACTCATGCATAGTTGATGGGAATTTAAAATGGTGCAGCTATTGTGGAGAACACTATGGCAATTCCTCAAAGAATTAAGCAGGTAATTACCATGTGATCCAGCAATTTCACTCCAGCAGATAGATCTAAAAGCATTAAAAGCAAGGACTTGAACAAGTATTTGCACATCAACATTGATAGCAGCATTATTTATAGTAGCCAAAGGGTAGACGCAACTGAAATGCTCATTGGCAGATGAATGGATAAACAAAATGTGCCATAGAATGGAATATTATTCATTCTATTCATATATATAGATGGACTATTATTCAGCCTTAAAAAGAAATGAATTCTAACTTATGCTCTGATATGGATAAACCTTGAAAATACTATTGTGCTAAGTGAAATAAACCAGACCCAAAAGGATAGACTGTATTTATCTGAGATGCCTAGAAAGTCACATTTGTGACAGGAAGTAGAGCAGTGGGGGTAGAGGGAAGGAGGAGTTGATGAATGGGCACAGAGTTTCTGTTTGGGCTGATGAAAAGTTCTGGAGATGAATGGTGGTGATGGTTGCCTG
Source organism: Geosciurus inauris (assembly GCA_004024805.1). NCBI lineage: Eukaryota > Metazoa > Chordata > Mammalia > Rodentia > Sciuridae > Geosciurus > Geosciurus inauris. The sequence goes on along the minus strand of PVHX01029938.1, from coordinate 6,502 downwards.
ACAATGTGAAGGTACTTTTGGGGCAGAGCCAGACACTTATAAATTATTAAAGTGGTAAATTCTATGTTAGGTATATTTACCATGATGAAAAAGAAAAGAAAAGAAAACCCCAGGACATCTACACTGAAATGTGGCCAATCTTGCTTCTAACTTGTGATCCTCCTGCCTCAGCCTCCTTAGTTGCTGGGATTACAGGTGTGCACCACCATGCCTGACTATTAAAATTTTTAAATAAATAAAACAAGAAAGGGAAAAAAGTAAGAAAAGGAAAAGAAAAGCCCAGAGCAAAACATTAAAGCATAGTCCAGGAAGAGATCCTGCAGGTGGTGGCTGAGTTCCTGTGATCCAAGAAGAAAAGCCAGGTTTCTCCAGTTTGCCATCAGTCACTGGGAGAGTGAGCACATTCTGAAGAGTATGGGGTGGAAGCCAGAGTGAGATTAAGGTAGAAGTAGGAAGCAAGGGCAGCAAACAATGGGTGTGCATTTAAGGGTCATATTGGAAGTGCGGTAAAACTTGAAAATATATATTTTTTCTGTTATTTTCTCCTTCCTGGCACACAAGAGAAATATTTCTTAGTTCCTTGGACTTAGAAGTGGTTACTGCTTCTCCTACTGTGGCAAGAAGTTGGGCATATCAGATTAGAGCAGCCTGCATCTCTGGATCCCTGCACCAAGGACAGTTGCTCTAAGGAGTCACTTTAGTCTATAGAAGACCTCGCCAGAATGAAGAAAGATTTGGGGCATTGTTGTGCTCCATTTGGGGCTGTTTGTCATAGCAGTATAACCCAGCCTATTCTAACTAATGCAGATAGATCCTTGCTGAGAGGGGCTTTTTTTTTTTTTTTAAACTAGCCACACAAGAACAAAAACAAAAATAACCTTTCTAGTTATCATTTCCACCTATCCATTTGTTCCTCTTCCCTTAGAGAAGCTACTTGAATTGTCACACTCCATAGGATAGGCATCCTTAAGTATAGGAAAGGCCTGAAAATTTTTGTGTTCTGAGAATGATCCCAATGAGATGGAGAAGAGGACTTGCCTGGTTATTCAAATTTAACAGATGACAGCAGGTACACAATTCCCAACAAGCGAGAAAAGTTTATTTTGCCTCAAGAAGAGAGACACTTCTTTCTTGGTGTCTTGGTCCACTTTGTGCTTCTATAACAGAATACCTGACACAGGATAATTTATAAAGAACAGACACTTACTACAGTTCTGGAGGATGGAAGTTCAAGACCAAGGGGCCCTTATTTTGCTAGGGCCTTCCTGCCATGCCAGCCCACTGTGGACAGTCAAGAAAGTGGGAGAAAAAGAGATCAACAGAGCAATGGAGCTGAAGAGAATGCACTGCTGTGATAATCAGCCCACTTTTGCTATAACAGCATTAATCCCCTCATCACTTCTTCAAGGTCCCACCTGCCAACATTGCCACATTTGGGACTGAGTTTCCCACAGCAGACTTCGAAGGACACATTCAGAGCACAGCACTTGGGTACAAGTGGGAAAGGAGACGAGCGATGGGTGAGAGCAAGAGGGGAAGGTGGCTGATGGCTTTTGTTTGTGGTCTTCATTTCCTCTGGAAATAAATGGTGCCTGGTGAGAGGCAGGACAAAGTGATGTGACAGGACTTGAGACAAAGGGAAAAGAGGTCAGTCAGTGGCGAGTAGAGGCGAAGCCTGTTCCAATGGCTCAGCATGGATTTGTAGGAAATCTGGGATCTGAAAAGCTGTGGTCTCTGCCTCTTGGTAGGCAACAGGTAATATCTCCAGCCTGCTGGGAGGAGAGGCCAGCTCCTGTCACTGAAGCTGGTGAGGCCAAGTTGGTGGGACCATTGGCAGGGAAATGATGAAGGAGATCCCTAATCAGATGGGATAAATAACCTTTAAGTTCCTTGCAACCTTGCGATTTTATAATTCCACATGCTGTAAGGAACTTAACAAAATCAAATGACTTCCATCTTATTCAAATTATAGTGACCTGCCTTTCAGCTTCCCAGAGGGAGTGGATTTAAGGACACTGTGTACTCAGAGTCAATTATATGGCTGTCACTCTCTCATTCCAGGTCAGTTCTCCTAAGTACCAGGATAATTATGAGGGTGCATCTGCTCCTCATCTTGCTGACTGACAAGTTAGCTCAGCGTTTCTCTCTCCTGCGCAGATGTCATGGCACAGCCTAAGAGGGAGCATCATTCTGAGGAATATTCTTTTGGTTTGCTGATGACTTTTCGAATTTTCTATTACTAAAGTTACATTTTCCTTTTTGACTCTGGGTTGTTAAAGTTTTGTATTATTTAAATAATTTTATTTAGCTCATATCTTAGAAGCAGCAGTGTAAAGTTGACAGCAAGCGGGAATGGAGATGTCCTGGATGGTCCTTGCTCAAGAGGTACCACCAGTCTCTCCTAATGGAGACTCCATCTGAGTACTGGACACCCCATGTGTTCTGGAAAGATGGAGAGGAAGCAAAACCATCCTAATACCATGAGGTCACTTCATACAGGGACAGACCTGTGGATGACCCCAGTCCACCTCTGAGTAGCCTTGCAACAAGGCTCACTTTGGAAGCCACGAGATCACTGAACATTTTGCAATTCTATTCTACTTGTAGTGACCTCCACCCCTGCCAACTACTTCCATCACTCTAACAGTCCACTTGGTGACCAGAAGAAGATGGGTTTTCAGGAGAAATGGGAAGTATTAACTCATTAACAAGACCTCCAGCCCCATGAGGAAGTTCAAGCCCCCTTCTGTCTAAAGTGGCTTGTGACATCCTCCCAACCCCTGACGTGTTCCACATGGAGCTCTTCAGCATAAGAAATGTCCTCTTCAGTCCTCATCAGAGACCATGGGATTGCAACAATGCATGAATCCCTCATCAAGTGGGAGTCAGGGAAAATATTCTAGGAGCAAAGGTATCATTGCCCTGTTAAACATAAAGTGAATTGGGTATGTCATGATAGAGAACAGAAGGGCAGAACTGTTAATCAAAACCCCAATCAATCATTGCTGAAGTCGAGGGCTAGCATGAGCTCCTTATTTCTAGTAAAGGTCACCCCACCAATGTGGCCTAAATTACTTCATTACACCCTCTTGACCTTCTGTTCCCTCTGAAAATATTAGGGTTGAATAAGAATCTATTGATATCATCCTTGGCTGTTTTGACAATGGGTGTTAAATGGCTTAATAAAAAACCTACAATACCTATGATTCTTTAACCAGAATTGCAGGAGAACCATTAGCAAAATGGGAAGAGAAAAAGGTTGATTAGACTTCCAGCTCCACTAGAGGAACCATGACAGCCACCAAAATTAACCCTCCGTATGTTTAACTATCTGTGAGATTCCCTACCAGCCTAAACCCCTACAGTTCTCATAAGAAATGGTTACTTGAGTTGCCAAACATGTCCTGGGCAGATGGAAGCTAGAGCTGTGATATGAATTGCCATAAAGCCCAGGGAGAAATGGACCGTGGGAAATGGTGTATAACATGAACTCTTCCACCAGCATGCACCTGGATAAGACACTACTAGAGTTATTAAAAATTAACAGCCAAGTGCATGAGCCAGAAAGGAAGAATACCAGGACCAGAACAAAGGAGGGAATTGACAGCTGTGGCAGACATGACTAAGATACGCTGCTTATTCCTGGAGAAGGTGGGAGGAGCTGCTGGGAGAGACTGATGATGGAGGAGGGAGTGGTGGTCATGATAGCACAGCTTCAGAAACCCAGGGGCTAGGGCTTCATGCCCACACAGGACAGGAGAAGTAGCCTAGGGCCTGCAGAAGGAAGGCCGCTGGAACTATACCTCTACTTTAAGCTGGTATGCTGGCGGTCACACCCACAAGGAGAATAGAGATTAGGGAAGGTTCTGTGCACTGGTACAGCTAGGCAACAAGGAAGCATGTCTGTGTTTGCCTGGGCCCAGCGTGAAAAATTCTTCCATAAGAAATCAAAACTCAAAGCCTGTGTCTCAGGTAAACTAAGTTAGGATTTATACTATTCAGAAGTGTGGGAAACTCCCAAGCCTTAATATAAGATGGGTCCTGGGCTGCTGTTACTTTCAATCTCCATGGAGAAGTAAACACAGCAAGCCTTGGGGGGACTCTTCCATAATATAGGATAAAAGGAGTTTCACAGAACACACAGCTACACTTTGAAGAGGAGGAAAACACATACCGTGCACAAAAGAATGAGGACACAGCAAACAGAAGGACTAGAGTTCCAGAAAATTGAGGGAATAGAGAGATAGATGAAGAATGCAAGTTTGTCTACAATTAATGAAGATCTTGCCCATGTAAAGAAATGACTTATGTACAAGATGACAATAATACTATTTGTAAGAGAAAGAAAAAAATGGAAACAACCCACATTCTTCTTTAGAAGACCGAATTTATAAAAAAAAAAATGTGATCCATCTATACAAAGCATTGTAACAGAGCTGTAAAAAACATGAAGAAATTCTCTGCATCTGATGTGTACTGATGAGAAGAGAGAGATACATTGTTAACTGAAAAAAGCAAGGAAACTAGGAAACAGTATATATAGTCACTTTTATCTAAGAAAAGGAGGAAGGGAAACAATAAAAATTTATATCTGTATCTGTTTGTGTTTTTATTAACACTGAAAAATACATACCAAACTAATAAATGCTGTTGCCCATTGGGATTGAGGTATAGACGTTGTGTGAAGAATGAGGCCGGGAGTGAGACTGTTCAATGTTTCTGTTTTATGCTATTTTAATTTTTGAAACATGAGAATGAGTTACCTATACAAACTTAAATTTTATTTTAGAAAAGAAGAAATAAAACTCCAAAATAAGGATAAAGCTGTGAAAAATTATAAGCAGATTTGAAAAAGGAGCAAATATAACTTATGAAAAAATGATATTTGAATTTAAAGGAAACCCACTAGATGAGTTAGAAGAATAAATAAGGTTTAAGAGAAAATTAATGAAGTGGAGGGCAGTTACAAGAAACTTACCAAAATGAAGCACAAGGAGGTTAAAAAGATGGAACATGCACAGAACCTTTAAGAATTTCAAAGAACAAAATGAGAAGTGAAATGTATACATTTAGGAGTCCAAAAAATATAGAGACAACAAGAGCAACAAGATATTTACAGAGATAATGGCTGCATATTTTTAAGAATTAACAAACCTCAGTAAAAGAGCACAAGAGGTCCCAGGCAGGATAAATAAAGTCCACACTTAGTGACATCAAAGGAAACCTCAGGACAGCAAAAACAGAGATGAAATTCTAAAAAAACAACTGGTGAGAAAGACAGATTGCCTACAAGGGAGATAAAGAAGGTGGAAGACTTCTGGACATTATCTCTAACCCCATGGAATAATAGTTCAAGAATGAGAGCAAAATAAAGACCTTTTCGCATATACAAGGTCTAACAGAAATTTTCACTCAACCCTTAAATATTTCAGAAAGAAGGAAAATCAAATGGCAAGAAAGGAGTTTAATACAGGCAACTATGATGAGCAGGTAAAAAAATGGTCAACAGCAACAGCAAATCTAAACAAGCAATGACTACAAAATAATAGCAAGGATAGAATATTTTAGAAAATCAAATGAAGTAAAACTAAAATACTGGCAAAACTAACATGCAAAATGGGAACAGAGTTAAAGTTCTAAGTGGGGCTGGAAATAGATGGTGCTTACCTCAGACCCAAAATGTAAAAGGAATGTCAAAAAAGCCAAAATCAAAATAAAGGACATTTTAAGGCAATATTTTAAAATCAAAACTAATTTAAAAGCTCATGATGCACAAATATTAAAATTTCAATAAACACAAGATCCATATGACTGATTTTGTTCTTTCACCTCATATTCCAATATGGTTTGATGTGGCTCTGATTCTAAGATTCTTGTTCTTTATGGGAAAGGGTAGTGTAATTAATGACTTTAAACACTGCATATCAAGTATGAGTCTTAAAATTTTTTAAGTGAAACAAATAGAATAATACAAACATAATGTTGAAACATTAAGCTGTTATAGAAATAGGTAAATAAAGAAAAATTTACTCAGTTCAATGAAAGGTAGAAAAGGAGGTGAAGAGAAATCTGACAAAAATTAGCATAAAACAACATGATAGAAAAAAGTATCATTATCTCAATCAATAGAGTAAACATAAGTGAAATGATTCTAGCAAGTTAGAAGTCAGAGGCTCTCAAATTGGATTCAAAAATAATTGAAAACCTAAATGCAGCTATATGCTCTCAAAGGCAAACCTAAAACATAATGGCACAGATAGATTAAAGCAAACAAATAGAAAAATACTACACCAGGCAATTATTACTAAAGAGAAAGTGAGCTAATAAAACTGATAGCAGATGAAACAGACTTTAAGACATAAAGCATTTTTAGGGATTGTGAGTCTGAACATAAAGAGAAATGAACAATTTACTGGAAAAGGAATAACATTTTCGAACTTGCATGAACCTAATAATAAAGTTCCAAACTGTGTAACTCAAAACCTGACAGAATTGCAATGAG
>PVHX01029937.1:0-16360 GCA_004024805.1 Geosciurus inauris | reverse complement strand
TTTAGTTTATCTTTATGATTATATTCTGTTAATTCTAAAGGCATTTTTTTCATTCCAAAAATTCTCCATCAAAATGCAGACTACCTCTATGATGGCCATTATTTCAACATTATTTCCCTCAAAGCCATATGAGGCCTCCAAATGTTATAAATACAGCATTCCAAGCAACCACAACTAAATGATAGCTCTTACCACCTGGACTCTGGTTTAAGGCATTTTAAGTTAGAAAATTAGCATTGATGATGAACATTTTAACCCAAAGAAGTGAGACAAAGGAAGTAAGAAGCCATTGAGTGGCAGAATAGTGTGAACTTCTACAGACACAATGATTTGAAGTAGGGCCTTAGGCTTAGTAAGACCCCAGAAGCGTCCACTGAACACGGGATGATAGGTGTTCTACTTCATAAATACACAAAAGAGCATGTTGCTAGGATTAAAATATGTATACAATATGGTACAAGGTTCAAAGACAAAAAGTATAGAGAAGATGATGGCCAATGAATAAACTACTCATTAGCATGTCCCAATTCACAGCTAAAGAAATTCCTTTAGCTTTGTTAAATGAAAAATGTTGGAACTGTAGTTACATACTTGCAAATAGCTATAGAATTTAAGGGTGTTAGAATAAATGAGATTATAAACAGTCAACACATAACCTTTGTGAAATAAAGATATTTGTACTGAGAAGAAAATGGGCTGTCATTGAACTGGTCAGATCGCTCAATTCATCTCAGTAAGGAGCACACATTGGAAGTTAGTCAGGGAGTCTAAATGAAAAGAGAAAACGGTGTTATTCCCTCAAGTTACTAGCAATATTATCTTTTCATAGTTCTGAATAATTTATGGTGAATGGTTTATAAAAGTTAATCCATGGTTTTTAAAAGTTAATCAGTTTGGTTCTCAGTTTTGCTGAATTAAGTTTACCACACACACACACACACACACACACACTCCCCTAAAAAATAAAATACTAGGTAAGTCAGGTGTTATTTAACAAGCTGAAGTAAATAAAGCATTTGATTGTTCAACATTTTGTGGAGATACATAGGTGTTTAGGGATAGATGTGAATTCTATGAAAAGCTGACTTGGCTAAAATGAAAAATAGCATTATCAAAAGACAAGCAAATGTGGTCAACAATCCACTACAGCAGTATTTTTCACATATCCTTGGACCACTGGGTTGAGTTAAATTCATGAATCATAAAACACAGAGCAAAAACAATCCATTTCTTGTGACTATGCTGAATTAAAGTATTATTAATCATGCTTTATAATCACTTCTTTTGCATGTATACTGTACATTTTGTTAGAAGGAAGAATAAGAAACTACAAATGTTTTTTTCACTTTGACCAATAATTGAAAGCTATTGATAGCTACTATGTTTTTAATCTTTGGAAAAATTCTTGAAATTAACTAATAAAAAGGGGTTGAGTCAACTATGCTGCCATTCCGATTACATGCTAAGCAAGAATGTTCACAAAAGTCAGCTCATTTATGTGGTTCCTCTTATCAACTATTTTGTTTTCTAAGAATATGGTGATCTATAGATGGAAAATTTGGAAAGGCTAATTTTAGATTAAAGTTAGTATGCAAATGTTTTCCTCTACAACTTTATATGAAAGTAATTGTCCATTAAAGAAATCATTAACATATACTAAAAGGCACTTTAATACATTATAGTGAATTATTATAGAGTACTTCATTTTTCCAAATCTATCTTCTTCTACATATATCTATATACCTGTGTGCATGATGGGAACAAATCAGTGAGCACTTACATAATTGCTTATTGTCAAGTATTAGAGACTTTTTTTAATTTATGCTTTCTCAGATAGCCACATCTTATCCTAAAAAGTTACCACTGGAGGACTATTAAATTTATAAATTGAACAAAAATGTTGGAGCATATTCCTGAGTATATTCAATACCTACTGTAAAATTTTAAAAATCCATCTAGGGAAAATTGGTTTGATGAATTTAAATAGAAATTTGAGTAAACTCCCAAATTATTAAACTTTTGTTAGTTTAAGTTTTCTAAAATTTGATACTTAAATTATTTAGTAATATTAATATTGTTCTAACCTAAGTCCAAAAACTGCTATTTAGTGAGGCTATGAACTACCCTCAGAGAAATTTCAATACAAGATCCAATTATAAATACACTGCTGAACAACTTATCATAAAAACTAGAGGGAAGAGGCTGGAGGAAAAGTATTTGGTCACATAGGTGCCCTTGAGCTTCTCAAGACAGAATTCATACAATGAAGGCCTTCAAGGGAAGCTGTCAAGCAAAGAGTACCATATGTAACTCCAAGATTGTATTTAGAAAAGTAAATAATAATAATAATATTAGTAATAGTAGTAAGAATAATACTCCAAACTGACATATTTTATGTACCAAAAATTTACTAGAGAATGTTCTAAACCTGCTTTGACTTAGTTAATTCTTGGAACAACTATGAAAGGCAACAGCTAATGAATTTTACAATTGGAAAAGAGAGTCAAAGATAAGATAATTTATCTTAGAACTCATGGTATTAATTAGTTGAAGTAGAAAAGATGGAGTGAGAGGGTCCCAGTTTTTTTTCTGGGCTCTGTGTATTAATGAAATTTACGTGTTGGAGTTTTTCTAGTGAAATGGTAATTTGGGTCACAAATTTTATTTATATGAAGAATAAGAATCATCTTGGGAATGAATTGATCTCTTTTCAAGAGATTCAAGTGTGACAGGTTTGAACCAGGAGCCCTGGCATGAGGGGGTAATGGAGAAGCAATTTTGATCATATCATGAGACTTGTTATTTGGATATGTCTTTAAGTCTAGCCCCAATAGACATTGGAGCCTGTGGACACAGGTTATGGATGCAACTAAAATGGACAGTTCTTTCACTATAAACTGTATAAAACCTTGATACACCACAGGAAAGAACAATGCTATTTAATATGTAATGTTGAAGTAAGACAGGGTGGGGAATTTAGTCACTTGGCTTTGGAGAAACAGAGCTTCCTAAGGAAGTTCAGGTCATCTGAATTTTTCAAAATCTAAGTATCTCTGAGTTGTATATTGTCTATTATATTGGGAAAATTCTGGAAACTGTGGAAACATAGTTGCTAAACCCAAATAAATCCCCAGTTATTTACCAATATTGACAAGTAATACAGGAAGGAACTTTTAAAAATGAAAACACACACACACAACTACAAGACAGTTTCTTATAAAGTTATATTTATTAAATAACCAAATAATCTGCCTTTTTATTGGTTCTTTTCAGGTATACAAGACAATAGAGTCCATTTCAATACAATTGAACAAGCACTGAATATATCTAATTCTAATTAGGACCCCAGTCTAGTGGATGTACATGATGGTGAGATTCATTGTGGTATATTCATCTATGTACATAGGAAAGTTATGTCAGATTCATTCTACTGTCTTTCCTTTACCTAATTCCTCCTCCCTTCCCTTCATTCTCCTTTGTCTAATCCACTGAACTTTTGTTTTTCCCTTCTCCTCCCCTTTATTTTGGGTTAACTTCTGCATATCATAGAAAACACTGACCTTTGTTTTTTTTGGAATTGGGCTTAAAGTTTCACTTAGCATGATAGTCTCCAGATCCATTCATTTACCACAAATGTTAAAAGCTATATATGACAGACCCAAGGCCAACATCATTCTAAATGGCGAAAAACTGAAAGCATTCCCTCAAAAAATAGGAACAGGATAAGAATGCCTACTTTCACCACTTCTATTCAACAGAGTCCTCTAGCCAGAGCAATTAGGCAAGAGAAGGAAATCAAAGGGATGTGAATAGGAAAAGGAGAGCTCAAACTATCTCTGTTTGCCAACAGTATGATCCTATATGCAAAAAATCCACCAGAAAACTTCTAGAACTCATAAATGAATTCATCAAAGTAGCAGGATATAAAATTAACAAACATAAATTGATTGCATTCCTATACTCCAATGATGAATCAGCTGAAAGAGAAATAGGGAAAACCATTCCATTCACAATAGCCTCAAAAAAAAAAAAAAATAAGATACTCAGGAACAAATCTAATAAAAGAGGTTAAGGACCATTACAATGAAAACTAGAGAACACTAAAGAAAGAAATTGAAGAAAACCTTAGATGATGAAGAGGTCTCTCATGTTCTTGGATAGACAGAATTAATATTGTCGAAATGGTCAATAGTAGTAACCAAAAATGCTATATAGATTTAATGTAATTTCCATTAAAATTTCAATAATATTCTTCATAGAAATAGAATAAGCAGTTATGAAATTCATTTGGAAAAATAAGAGGCCCAAAATAGCCAAAGCAATCTTTGGTGAAATAAGTGAGGCAGTAGCATAACAATATTAGACCTTAACTTATACCACAGAGCTATAGTAACCAAAACAGCATTGCATTGGCACCAAAACAGGCATGAAGCCCAATGGAATATAATAGAAGTCCCAGACACAAACTCACATAAATACAGTTGTCTCATACTAGACACAGGCACCACAAACATGCAATGGAGAAAAGACAGCCTCTTCAACAAGTGGTGTTGGGTAAACTGGAAATCCATATGTAGTAGAATGAAATTTAACCCCTATCTCTCACTCTGAACAAAACTCAACTCAAAATGGATTAAGGACCTAGAAACTAGACTAAAAATTTTTCACATAATAGAAGAAAAGGTAGGCTCAACACTCAAACCTATCAGAACAGGAATTGACTTCCTTAACAAGACTCCTATAGCATAAGAAGTAAAATCAAAAGCAATCTACCTTCTTGATATTTATCCAAAAGAATGAAACTGTATGTTCACAACAAAAATCATATACATGAATGTTTAAAATATCTTTACTAACAAACACTGGAAAAACTGGACAAAAATAAATGTCCTTCAAGAGGCAAAAGAAATCATGTATACTGTGGTAGATGGAAAACTACTTAGCAACAAAAAAGAATGGACTAGTAATATATACAATAATTTCAATATACCTCAATAATGTTGTGCTGAGTAAAAGAAGCAAGCCTCAATATGTAGAAGTCCATTTGTCTTTCATTCTCCAAAAGATATTGTCATGATAGGGAATAGATCAATGATTGTCAGAGATTATAGTTTGGGGAGCAAATGACTAAAAAGGATAGCATGAGAGAATTTTTTTCATTAATAATACTTTTCTATATGCTGATTATGATGGAGGTTACATGAATCTAAACATGTTAACATTCATAGAAGTATGCATGATATAGTTTGGACCTTGACTATATTCCAAAAGCTTTCACGTTAAAGGCTTGGTCCCTGAACTGGCATTATTGGAAAGTGGTGGAACCGTTAAGAGGTGGGGCCCAGTGAAAGGTTTTTTGACCACTGGGCTTGCCGAAGTCTACTGCCTTCCTCTTTCTTTTCGTTTTTTGGCATGAGACACACAATTCTTGCCATAGCCACTCAGCACCCTCACTTAAAAACAAGGGGTCCACTAGAACCTGGACTGGAACCTCTAGAATCATGAACCAAAATAAACCTTTTCTATTTAAAAATTGATTATTTCAAGTATTTGTTACACAAAGCTGGCCAACACAACATACCACAAGAAAATATTAATTTAACTAAAGTATATAGTTTTAAAATAACCAACAAAAATTATATCTGTTACTTTAGCATTCAGATTGTTATTTAAGAAAAAATATTAACTTTCAGAGAAGCATTTTTAAAAACTTGTGAGAGAAAGAAAGGGAGAGAAATAATTATAAATTATACATCTCAGCATCAGCTCTGAGTCAATGTCATTAAAAACAGAATAGAAAAAATATACATAATTGCTAATTTTCTCTTACGAGCAAACACTGTCTGTTTTATTTCAGCTAAACAAATGATGTATTGAATTCCTACAATATACTGAATCCCTAAGTGGCAATGGAGACTTCATTTTTTTAATGTGGGAATTCACTTAAATGCCCTTGTTCTGTGGAGATTTGAATAAAGCACTAGATTCAGCTGAGTTACTGGGACAACACATAGTTCAGCAGACTCAACAGCTAAAACTTGTGTACATGATTTGTACTTTTCCTAAACTCCCTGCTACAAGGCATACAAGACAAAGGGTATTTTTCCCCTTTTCCTTGCATTACAGTTCTTATTTATTTATTTATTTATTTTAGTTCCTTTGCCCTATAACAAAGGGCGAAGGAAACCAAAACATACAAACTAGGTTTTCATACTTGGCCCTGCTCTGTGAATTTCACACAGTAGGTGTTTAGTAAATATGGGATTTAAAAGAGTGTGGAAGAGGGCTGTATTTCAGGTTTTATTTCTTCCATGGAAAGCAGGCATTCTGCTTTTTTACTTTATGACTCCTCTTTATCACATTCTATAGAGCCACCTGTGTTTTTAGAGAAGTCATAAACTATAAAAACAAGATTTATCTGTTGATAACAATAGGAACCTTCTTTTGATGAATTTCAGTTTCCCCAAATTGCTTGGAAATCTTTTCATGCACTCATTTCTAAATGAGTAAAGGGTAAAATAGAGTTCCTAATAAAAGAGTTTCAGAGAGGAAAGTCAAGTCTTTTGTGACTGTTTTTATCACCTTAAATCCATTCTCACCCCTAACTTTCTATTCTGATATATAGATCATGATTTGCGGATGAGTTTATTTAACCCACTCCTTCCTCATCTTATACTTCAACCTCAATGTCCCTGTTAGAAAATGTAAGTCATTTTCACAGAAGGGCTTTTTCACTGAGAGATTATACAATTATACCATGGTAAAGTACCCCTGAATCTGCATAATCAAACCCTTAACAATCTATTGAAATTGACAAATGGAATCCTTTCCTCTAACAGCATATTTTTTTCTCATCTGACCACCATTTGTATAAAACACTTTAGTCATGTAGCTGTAGCTGTCACCCTCTTGCTTTCTGTACCCAGTGTGCAAAATAGACAATGAAGGAGATTGGAATTCTGTGTTTCTTGTATGGAGGGTAGGGATTCCAGCTATGCTGGGAGCACTTACAGAGCAGGCCAAAAAGGAGAAGAGAAACTAATGGAGTACAAAATCCTTCGTGATTTTACAGTTACTAACCATGTCCTGTTTTATATTAAGGTGAATAATAGTGGCTTTTATACAGTTCTCTTTGTCTCAGCTGAGAAAGTAACTTGGCCACAAATTTGTTTAATTCTCTGTGGGAACTAAAAATGGACAGTACTGTGATTTTTTTTTTTTGAAAACTGAAACATGTCTCCAGAGTTAGCAAATCACTTTTAAAATAAGAGTATATTTGCTTTCTCACCAAACAAATCAATTTTTCTCAATTTGTCTCTCTTAAGACAGCATACGTAAAGCTTGAGAAGCTCAGCTTCCTATAGTTCCATTAGTTCATGTACCTCATTTGAGCATTAACATGAAAGAATCCACCATCTGACCCCACGGTGTCCCTGGCACTAACACTTCAGCAGAGTGTAAATGGAAGGTAACTACTTATCCGTGAGCAAAAGAGGATTGATGAACTGCATGAAAAGATGATGGATGGGGTAACAGGCCAGACAGGCAGCGCTTGTAAGTGGTTTTCAACTACAGTGGCTAAAAAAATGTTTTTCTTTCATTTTACCTTGCTTCAAAGTTTTAATTCATCAGTCTTTATCTCTAGCAACTGTAAGTGTTAATATGCCATAGTCAGTAATTTGACAGAAAGTACTGTACAAATTCTAGAAAGTTTTGAAAACGAATATAGTCACTGCCTCCTCCCTGTAGTCTCCCAACATCCGGGGGCCTTTGCCATGATAGCATTCACTCAGACACCAGAGTCATTTTCTGTAGTGGAAGTGTGCTTGCTCTGCCACCCACTGCAGGGACTGCTTACTCTGGCTGTGCTTTATATAGAAAGAGCTTTCAATTTTCCATCACAAGATCTTGATATTTCAGCTGTTTGCAAACAAAGCCTCTTAGAGCTGTTTTCTCTCAGTTGCAGGTATTAACTGACATACTTCATAAGTTCACAACAGCCAAATAGTTGCAAATAAAGATTTTTTTTTCTTGTTTAAAATGGAGGAGGTGATGAGCAGCATTTATTACTTAATTCATCAGTTTGAGATTCCTTTCTCACAACTTTATCGTATTTCTAATTGTTTTAACCATGTCTTTTTGTCACTCTGAGGCTTTGACATCTTGGGGCATTGCTGACCCTGAAGGACCTGCTCCTCCCTGGATTAATCAATCCCTAGAGATAGTGAACAACTCACCTGTGAGCACAGCTTTATATGCAAACCAACTAATTCAGAAACCATATCCTCAACAACCTCCTTTATTGGGAGATTATCAGCTTTATCAGCTCTCATTCTCCAGAATATTCACCTACTCTAATTACCCATGGACCAATACCAGGCAATAAGGGACAGCTCCTATACCCTGAGAGCCCTCTGAAGTTGCTCAAACTATCCAATCTGAGGAAGCCATTTTACTCTACCTTAGTTCATTCCTTCCTGAAAAAATTGCATTAAAACTTCTGCCTACATTTTCTCTTGTTCCTTGTGCCTCCTGACTAAATCCAATGCTTCCTTACATGATGCCAGCCCCATGAGGTATGTGATGTCGCTTCTTGCTTCTAGGAAACTGTGGGTACAATAAAGGCAACAGTCATTTCCCTGACTATATGCAATATGATAGCTGATTAAGCAAATCCTAGTTACCTTTAAAACACTAATCTAAACTATGTATGTCTTGTCTTCTTATAATTCCCAAAAGTTACTTCTCAATAAACACTGTTTTTCCAAGTCTAATCATCAATTCAATTGCTCAGATAGATGACTTCAATTTCCAAGACTTTTACCTTAATGAGATTCTTTCACTTTGGTGGGAAAAAAAAAAGCCTACCATATTCATAACTATATTTCTGTTTCAAATGCTTCTCTGCTCTGTTAATTTTTATTACTTACCCACTGATACTTCTGTTTTGTAATCTGCAAAATAAAATTACTCATTCAGTCATTCAACACATTTGAGTTGTAGTGCATATTACATGTTAGGGAATGCATTCCAGGTATAAAGATGAAGATGATAGATTTTTATGCCCTGCAAAGACCTAGGACAGTGAAAAAGGGAGTAGTCACTGAGTAGTCCTGAAGGTATACAGGAAAAAGAATTTAACTGATTCTTTCAATGGAGGAGAGCAAAAAATTGTTCAAATACAGAAAGACACCAGTTGCACAGACAGTAGAACTTGAACCGCTCATGAGATTTACTTAGAATAGTTGAAATTCTGGAGTTGTTGGAATCCAGGAGATAGACGCTGTAAAGGTAGGTTATAATCCGATAATAAAGATTCTTGAATTGCAAACAAAGGAAAGTTCACTTTACTCTGTGCTAGTGAAGAAGGGTCAAAGCAAGTGAGTGTTATATTTCTATTTTAGAATGATAATGTTGTTAACAAGAAGGAGGATTGATTGAAAAGGAAATAGACCAAAATTTTTGAAGCGATATTGGTTGGTGAAAAGTCATTATTGTCCAACGGGAAATGATGTATGTTCAGCCCAGAGAGAGATGGGGGAGAAACAAATGTTTTCAAATGGTAATTAGAAGACTGACATCACATAACAAAGAACAGAATGATTTAGTATGGAAAGTAAGAAAAGGGCGCTCTATAACGTTTCCAAGGGCCCTTTCTGGGATAACTAGGTATCATTAATGAGATAAGGAAAAAAGAAAGAGTTGAAGTAAACTCTACAAATTCTGTTTTCATACTAAATAAGTTATATAAACTAAAAGACACAAAGAAATTCCAAATATGTTGAAATCTGTGATACAGGCCAAAGTTTTGTTGGAAATTAATATTTAAAAGGAATAACTTGAAAAGATATGTTACATTTTCAGTGTTCATCAAAAAAATGATTGTTTTTAATATTTTGTAATAAAAGATAAATCACATACACCTTAATCATTTTGAAATGCTTTTACATTGAATCCCATTTCAAAAGTCAGACTTTTAGATTAAATTACATTTTTACCTACTCAAATTTCAATAATAAAAGTTATTGAGTCACAGTCCACATTATTTCATTAACACCTCCCACTACTCAACTACGCTTTTAGAAAGTAAGAGGCAAAGGCAAGTTTGACTCGCTCATATAAACAATTAAAATAGTTTGAGTCTCTAAATGCTGATTTCATAAAGAATTCTACCTCACTGACTTTCTTATATTTAAACACCTACTTTATGCCAAATTTTAGAGTCAATTACATGTTTATATGGGAATATATTTCACATACTATAACTCTAAAATAAAATGAACAAAGTATATCACTTAAACCTTGCTATGGATATGTTTTACCCCAAGACCCTTTGAAAAAAAAATTATAAACTCACTATCACAGATGATACCATAACTATTTTAGTACATCATTAAATATTGGAAACAGACAATTTGTTTTAATATCATTATACAGGCTTATAGATAACTATCATCCATTGCTTACAGTACAGGCACAGAATATTTTTACAGAGAATGGTTTTATGAGAAAAATTAACTATTTAGGAAAGAAAATTCCAGTGAGAAAAAAATGACCTACAATGTGAATGCCAGCACCCATTTGGCAGGAGTCACTAGATCAATGACAGAACAATTATACATACCTTATAGTTTTGCAAGCCTAGAAACAATGGCAAATGTATTTCAACAATGCAATAATATAAAATTTTATATATATATATATGGTTTAACATTAAATTTAATGTGCAAATTTATATATTTGTTTAATGATTTATATATTATTCATGATACATCAAAAATATATATCATTACACATAAGATTTAAAATTTGGAACCAAGGACAACTAGTAACATCCATTGCAATGAAAAATAGACATAGTCTAATTAGCAAATTAGTGGAGTCATTGTAAAACATATCACTTCAAGCTTGTATTAGACTTGGTATTTGGGAAATTTTCCACTTTTGAATTTACTTGATCATTTGATTAGTAATGAATTTGCTTATATCAATGTAAGATATTAAGAGTTGTAAAGAAAAAGTAAAAATCATTCATATTACATATACAAAACTGCTGAAATTTTAAAGAAAAAAATATTAAAGAACAACTACAATTTTAAAAGAACACTCTAATAGAACATTCTTATTTAAGACTTCCTCTCTTTTACAAACAAATTTAATAGATAGCAAATGATTGTACATTTGGATAGGATGATTTCAGTATTAAGCATATTGTGCATGTGCACAAATATACATAATTTCTTAAGGATAATTACTCATATTTTTGAGATTATCAAGACTGTAACCCACAACAATACAATGATATCAAGAGCAAAGATTTTCTACAATGTCATTTTTAAAAAATATTCCTAGAAAAAGGAATTTCAATTCATTTGTCTCCTGTGTATTACATAAACAATCATAGATAGATGATAGATAGATAGATTGATTGATAGTTACTGCTTATACTCAGGCATCATTTTTGTTATTTTCAATTTTTAAATTTTGTATCATTAACAATTTCATAATGTTAAAGCTTTGTAAAGCAATGTAAGAACTTATACTTGTAGAATTCTCATTTATCCCCTATTACTTGTTCCCATTCCCATTTTCTCCTACAAATAACTAATTTTATTTTTTCTGGTTTATTCTTCCTATGTTTTAATTATTACTTTCTGCAAATACAAACATATAATAATGGACATATTATTTCTTTTTTTAACAATACTGTTAGAACACTATAATCTTTGCACCTAACTTTCCTTTACATAACGATACACCCTAGTATCATCAAGAACTAAAGTTCTTCCTTCCTTCATTCTTTTTTACAGCTCTATAGGACTCTGTTAGATGGATGTAGTACAGAATGTTTCAGTATTCTTTCATGTATGACAAAAATATTTAAAAATATCTAAAAATCAGTCTGTAAAAGTCCAAACTTCTTTATATTTTAATTTAGAAAAGCTTCACAGTTTATTCCAGGGGGGAAATTATTTGAATTGTTTTCAATGTTTATCTAATACTGTACTTAATTTAAAACATTTTAAATATTTAGAATATAATATTTTATAATATTTATATAAAATAATACTTATAATAGTGTTTTATTTTCATCTTTGTATTTATTGGCATACAATTGTTTTCCATAAAGTCTATTACATAATATTTTAATAATAAACGAAGATTTAACTGAAGTGACTTACCATGCCATTCTTAGCTAGTAATTAAGAAGTTAACAGAGGTTGTGTGTGTGTGTGTGTGTGTGTGTGCATGTGCATACATATATCACACACACATAAAGGAGAATGGAATAGAAAAATAGATTTGAAAATCTTTACAATATACATCATAGAATTGGAATTAATTTTTCTTTTATTCTTGTTGCTTATTTATATTTTTAAGTTACCTTAAATGTACAAGAATCACTTTTATAACTAAAATAAAATTAGAAAATATTTGATGGATACATAGTTACAGAGAAAATATAGTGAAAATCTTTCATGCCTTTAAGTTTAAGGAAATCTATATGCTAGCAGATTGCAAATAATCTGAATTTTAACTATAGAATTGTGGTACAAATGTAACTCAAGATTTCTTAGTTACTGATCCCTTAAAGTTGACTGTATGTTTTTTTTTAATAGAATAGTTTAGCACTCCATGAAAATTAGAAATAAAATCCTAAGATTTTGTACCAATTAAAAACAAGAATATCTAAAAACAGTTATAAAAAATAACAATGAAATTGGAGAAATTACACTACCCTATTTTAAAACCTATGAAGCTACAGTAATCAAGACAGTGTAGCATTGGTAAAAGAGCAGATAAATCAATGGAAGAAAATAGAAGGCCAGTGTTTTAGTCAG
Organism: Geosciurus inauris; assembly: GCA_004024805.1. Classification (NCBI taxonomy): domain Eukaryota; kingdom Metazoa; phylum Chordata; class Mammalia; order Rodentia; family Sciuridae; genus Geosciurus; species Geosciurus inauris. The sequence goes on along the minus strand of PVHX01029937.1, from coordinate 3,518 downwards.
CTTTGTGTCACTGTGACCAAAAGTCCTGACAAGAACAGCTTATGGGATGAGGAGGAGAAGACTCACCCTAAATATGGATAGCACACTTCAATAGATTGAGGACCTGGATGTTAAAAAAAAATGTTGGGGGTAGAAGAAGGAAGAAGCAGGAGCAAACAAAAGCTCGATTCTTCTTGCCTTGATTACTTTTGTGATCACCTGAGGATACTGGATTCTAGCTCCTTCACTCTTCTAAAGCAAACTCTGACCAGAGAATGTCCAGGGATTTTTCAGCTTTTGGTTCTCTCAGGTCTTCAGCCTGTAGATGGCCACTGGGGGACTACTAAACTTCTGATCCTGTAAGCCAATCATATAATCATATTCATATATATATACTTCCTGTTGGTTCTGTTGGTCTAGAGAACCCTAATATAACTCAGGAAGTAGACCCACATATAAACATTCTGTTTGAAAACGTTATAAAAACGATTCAATTTAATAAAGAGAAAATTAACATTGGAGAGACAAAAAGACACCTATATGTAAAAACAAATTTCACTTTATACTTAGTACCACATGCAGAAACTAGTTCAAATATAAAACTTTTTAGAAACTTTTATTAGGAAACAAAACTTTTAGAAGGAAACAAAATAAATATTTTATATTTTGACATCAGGCAAAGCATTCTAAGATATAATACCAAAAACCACAATGCACATAAGAAAAAATCATTAGACTTTATCAAAATAAAAAAAGGAAAGAAAAGCATCATTGTTTTGTAAAAGAATAGAACTTAAGTGCACGCTGATAAAAAATATTTGCGCATTGCATATCTAACAAAGAACTTGTATCCCAGATATTTAAAGAACTCTCAAAATTCAAAAACACGGAAAGAAACAACCCATCCTAAATCAATATAAAAATGTGAAAATTAATTTCACAAAAGAGGACATATTGTTGGCAAAAAGCACATGAAGGAATATTGAACACTACTGGATATTATTAGGGAAACATACATAAGATCCCTCTGCATGCTTTTTAGAACCACAAACATAAAAAATACTGACAATGCCAGGAGCTGGTGTGGATGCAGAGCAATCAGACTCTAACACATTGCTCTTGGGGACATTAAATGGATCTGCAATCCAAAAACCAGTTTCACAGTATCTTAAAATGTTTAAAATATACTTACTATGTAACCCAGCAATGCCACTTCTGGGTATTTACCTTAGAAAGGTAAAACTACCTGTTCATATAAAACACACACATGAATGTTCATAACAACTCTGTTAATAAGCAGTAAACACTGGAAACAACTCAGATGTCCTTTGACAGCTAAATGGCTAAACACATTGGTAAATTCACATAGTGGAATATTTGGCAATAAAAATCAATGATTTTCAGGTTCACAATGATTTGGATGGATCTCAAAACTATTTTGCTGAGCTGGGCATGGTGGTGCATGCCTGTAATCCCAGCAGCTCAAGAGGCTGAGACAGGAGGATCCAAGTCCAAAGCCAGCCCCAGCAACTTATCGATGCCCTAAGCAACTTAGCAAGACCCTGTCTCTAAATAAAATATAAAAAGGGCTATGGATGTGGCTCAGTTGTTAAGTGCCTCTGGGTTCAATCCTCAGTACCAAAAAACAAAAAGGTATTTTGCTGAGCTGAAGAAGCCAGCCTCAAATGGTTATATACTATATTATTACATTACTGTAACAATCTTACAAACATAACAACAGTCATAATGACATGTAGGTTAGTGGTTTTCAGGAGTGATTTGCAGGAGCACAGAGTGATCACAAAGAGGTAAGTGGAATGTGGATTTTTGGGATTATGTAATTGTTCTATATCCTGATGTAGTGGTAGTTATATGAATTTATGTATGTTAAATTCATAAAACCATATATGAAAAATATCAATTTTTCTAAATGCTAATTTTAATTTTTAAATGAAAAATGACAAAAGAAATGTATGGTTCCCATACTTTTCATGATCAACAATTAAAAGCTTTTACTCCTCCCTACTCTTTAAAAGAAATAATGAGAGATGAGTGAAGACTAAGTACCTTTTAAGTTTATATATTTATATGTACATATTATTATTTTCAGAAAGAAATATAACATCACATTCCCTCAAAATAAGTATTTGTGATTTTATTTTGGTACTCTTTCTAAAACTGTCATTATTACATGATTAATTAAATTACCTAAAAAATAGTCCTGAAAGGAAAAGGTACTTTTATATTCAGACAAGGAAAGATGCTATGCTCACCATTTATGTAACTGTTAAGTGATAGCACTAGATTTCATTTCACATGGGCTATAGAAATATGGTGCTGAAGCGGGTACTTTTTATGCAAATATTTTTGGAGATCAATCTCCTGTCTCATGGATTATAAACTGTCATATTTCACTCAGTTTGAATCTGGCATATGTTAAAGTATTCCCTGTCCTGCTTTTATTGTCACAAACAGTAAACTATTCAAAGCTCATAGGAATGGAACTAACAGCATGTTTATGGAGCTCCATCAAAACAGTTAGAGAGAATACAAATTAGTTAATTCATTGGCTTCATTTGTCTGGGTAATTGAGTCTACTTTTGAAACTACACAAGATTTTGAAAGGTTATATACAATGGTTTGGAAAAAGGTGTAGAGCAGATTGAACGATTTCAGTTTATTATAAATGGTAATGTTGACAGATTAGACATCATAATTTTGTCCCTAAAACTTTGCTTTTCAAAAAGTTGGACTGCTGTGCTTTATGATAGATACTACCAGTTAGTGGTAATAAGAGAAATGTTATTCTCTCTATCGTTTGTTGTTTAATCTATCTGCCTAACTATGAAGGGATAGTTGGATTAAAAATAACTGTTACTGAAACAGACAGTTGCTGGTTTATACAATTTCAACCAATGCTTCCTATTTTATTCATCAGTTTTGTTTATTGTGCAGAGAAGGTGTTTTTCCTTATATTTGGTGTATATGGAGATGGAAATCAATCCATCCTTCCCTCCTTCCTTCCTTCCTTCCTTCCTTCCTTCCTTCCTTCCTTCCTTCTATATTGGAGATTGTACCCAGAGGCACATGACTACAAAGTGACATTCCCAGTCCTTTCTATTTTTTATTTTGAGACAAGGTCTCAATAAGTTGCTTGGGGCTCCACCAAGTTTCTGAGGCTACCTTAAAACTTGGGATTCTCCTGCCTCAGCCTACTGAGTCTCTGGGTTACAGGAGTACACCAGCACATCCAACTGGAGACAGAAATAATTTTTAAGTAATGAAATGGAATACAATAGTATGTATGTCAATCAGGCTGCATTTTAAAAACTTAAAGATGGAAATGCATTTGATTTATGTATATTGATTTTATATCCTGCAATTTTGCTGAATTCATTTATCAGTTCTAGAAGTTTTCTGGTGGAATTTTTTGGGTCCTCTAAGTATAGAATCATATCATCTGCAAATAATGATAGTTTGAGTTCTTCTTTCCCTATTTGTATCCCTTTAATTTCCTTCATCTGTCTGATTGCTCTGGC
>PVHX01029936.1:0-16369 GCA_004024805.1 Geosciurus inauris | reverse complement strand
GGATAGCTGGGTCAAATGGTGGTTCCATTCCGAGTTTTTTAAGCAGTCTCCATACTGCTTTCCAGATTGGTTGCACCAATTTGCAGTCCCACCAGCAATGTTTAAGTGTACCTTTTTCTCCACATCCTCGCCAGCACTTATTGTTGCTGGTATTTTGGATAGCTGCCATTCTGACTGGGGTGAGATGAAATCTGAGGGTGGTTTTGATTTGCATTTCTCTAATGGCTAGAGACGTTGAACATTTCTTCATCACATTTTCTTCTTAATGGACACCTTGTACAGGGTTGGGCACCAACAGAAGGGAGTGTCCAGGATCTGCTTTGAGCATGTAGGGTGACTCCTGATGTGGAGACATGTTGCTGGGGTAGTCTTCTCAGGGAGACAAAGGCCATCCTGATGTGTAGAAAGCAGGACTGCAGTATCCTGTCACCTAGAGCCCCTTGAGGTAGAACCCATCCCAATAATGTCCTTCTGCCAGGACCCCAGAGCAGCTGCCAGCATCACCTGCTATCCCAGCCCCATGTCTGCCATGGAGCTGAGCCAACCTCCAGCAAGGTGAGGGCTTTCTATGAGCACTGCTTGTCTCCCGCTTCCCTCCTGATCCATAGTTCATGGCTGAAGTGGGCTCACGTTTTGTTGTTGACATAAATAGATGAGGATAACAAGGCTCAGAGATGACTCCTGGCTGGATGTTAGTGGATTGGGAGCTGAGGTGGGGTTCTTGCAGGGCAGCATTGCTTCCAGATTCCAGAGTATGGCCTACACAGAACCAGGAGGGACCAGGGGGAATTTAGGCCTTGAAAAGTGGCAGAGGGACCTCTGCATGCAATGTTGCATTGGTTTTCTGGGTGCAGTGGCCTGAAAGACAGGCGTCCTGTGATGACTTGTAGGGAGGCAGGATGTTGCTTGAACTTTCAGGGGCACCTAGGCTGAGATATACCTGGGGAGCAGGTAGAGATTGTCAGGTTTCAACACAAGTTATAGAGCTCCATTTTGAATAAAAACAAAACAAAACAAAAACAAAACAGAGGTACCCAGGTTTTCCTGAAAATTTCTGCTGAAGGCATCAAGAGCTCCTTAGCCCACTGCAATGCTTTGGTTAGTGTAGATGACAACTCCCTATGTTCAAGGTAACATTTGAAAAATATCTGGGACTCGAAGGTGGGTCTTACCAGCTCAGCTGCCACAGATCAGAATTGAGCTCCCTGTGACTTCTGTGCCGTGACATCTTCCCTAGAGAAAGGAGTGTTTCACCTTCCCACCACCTGTGTGCAAGGTCACACTCCTGCACCCTATTAGTCTCTAAGTGGGGTGTGGACTGCATTCAGACATGCTTGTGTCCCTGGGGCATCTCCCTTGAGTACTAAGAGGGAAACCTGGTGAGGGAAAGCCCAGAGAGGATAGGCAAGGTCGGATTTCCCATCAAAATATAATTAATTGTGTTTGCAAAGATGGTTGTGGCCCCCAGCCTGGTCCACATTCACTCCCTTAAATGGCCAGTTGGGCCCAGTGGACACAGTTGAGAAACCATGACCATGTGGAGCATCCTCTTCTGTGCCTTTATGAGGCACCTTCCCTGCTGAGATTAAAAGGAATATCTCAACTGTTACAAACTGTGGATGGATAGCGGGCAGCTGGAGGAGGTGTGAGAGGTGGTTTGTCCAGCTCTGGGATTTCTGGACTCCAGGACTTTGGGGATTGAGTTTCTAACACATGAAATGTGGAAGGCAAACATTCAAACCACAGCACCATCTTTTCAGATCAAGGCATGGGGTGTTTGGCTCCATTCAGCTTAAGTGTGCAAGCTTATGTTGTGGAACAACCAGAACACTAAATTTCAGAGCATTTTACATTGGGACTAGGCAGTGGCATAGCTCTCTCTGCAACACCAGGCATGCTGATTAAAAGAATCCAAGCTCCAAATGCAGTTGAATTGAAATCTATGGAATGAAATTTTAAGTGGGGATGGGGGTATGAAACTGCAACATAACGTCCTCCAAGCTAATCAGAGATAGGTCACAGGAGCTCTGATGGCTGTCACCTCCAGGCTTTCCCTGACCAGTGTGGTCCTGTGGGGCTCCTCAAGTTGCTTATATCTCTGGCTATCCTTCCCCAAGGGGCTTCTATGGGCAGAAATATGCACTTGGGTTGTTGTACCTGCATTTTCCTGAGATTACTGACTGCATCTACAACTGTTTAAAAAATCTCTTTCTATAGGCAGTAACTGCATTCTGAGCCTGAGTTAATCAACTGTATCTGCAAGTGCTTTCATACAGAACCCACTTTGTCCCAATGTGGGGTAAAAGGATAAGGGCAGGCCAGGTGGACCAGAGCAGAGCCTCTGTGGCATAAATGTATTGCAGTTCTGTCATCCATGTAACTGTGGAGACACATCCCGATTGCTTAAATTATTTGGCCATTCTAAATAGAACTTGTGTGTGTAATTGCATGCTGTATTTAAACATGTTTTCAAGACATACTTTCTAGGCAGTTGTCTAAATTCTTAGCTTAATATTGGAACATGTGGTATGCTCATGTTTAACTCTGGACAAAAACTGAAAACTTTATAAAAGTGATAAAATACTATGCATTCCACCAGCAATAATTGAGAGTTCTGGCTCTACATCTTTCAATCAACCCTGCATTGAAGAAGGTGGTAGCCATTTAATACACATGCAGGGCCATCACAGCAGTGTGGTTGTTTTCCTTCATGCCAGAGGATGCTGGGAAGCATGTCTGTGTTTCTTTACCATTTTCATATCTTTTCTGAATTGGCCATTCAGATATTCACCACTTTTTAATTGAATTGTGTCTTATCATATTTAGGAAACAAGTCCACTTTAGATATGTATTTTCTAAATATTTTCACCAGTCTGTGGCTTACTTTTCTCTTTGCTTCATATGAAGTTTTCAGAGTAGAAATTTTCATTTTTAAACAATTGTGGGTAGTGAGCATTGAACCCAGGGGTGTTCTACACTTTCTTCACTACCTCAGCTTTCTGATGGGATGGGGGATAGAGATATGTGAGTTCTTTATCCTTCTGTAATTTGTATCATCTATTCTAGGTTCAGAAACACTTTGTTGAAAACTTGAGTGTTGTTGCACTGAACCTGCAGATCAAGTTTTGAAGAATTTCATCTTGACCATATAAACAACTGAAAAACGAATATTTCTGTATTTCTTTATATTTTGTTTGATTTTTCTCTGTTGCATTGAAAGATTTCTAAAAGTGCAATTGTAATGTAAAACTTACATTTCAAGTTTTCAATTTTGGGAGTGTGTATTAAAGTTCTCTAGAGGAACAGAATCAACAGGAGGCATAATTATAAAAAGGGGACCTGTTAGATTGGCTTATGTGAGCAGAAGCTGGATAGTCCACATGGCCATCTGCAGGCTGGGGAGCTGAAAGAGTCAGTAGCTGTGCAGTCCAAGAGGCTAAAACCCCAGAACAAGAGGGGTCAACAGTGCTACCCTAGTAAAAGACCAAAGGCTTCTGGAGAATCACCAGTAGAATTGCTTTGGAAGAAGGAAGAAGCAAGAGTCCGATATCCTGAGATGATCACTGCCGAAATCAAGGACTGGTTCAAAAGAATTGAGCTTTGATCCACTTCTGCTTTCTTGTCCTTCCAACTTTTATTCCATCCAAGCTATCATCCAAGCTCCCCACACTTAGGGAGGGTCTCCATTTCAGTTGGCTCTCCTATATGCCAAACATTTCTAGACACGCCCATAAACTCCTTAATCCTCAGCGTCTCTTAATCCAATCAAGCTGACAATTCAAATTAACCATTACAGAGTGCTATTGTAAATGGAATGGTTTAATTTTTTTCTTATTCTAGTTTTTAAATTCTAATTTTCCCTATGTATTAGTGCTGATGTATAAGAAACCATTTGACTTTTGCCTATTGACCATGTATTTGGCTTTTTGCTGTTTTTATCCATCATGATCAACCAAGGGATGGTGGATTCCACTGCTGTTTGGTTTCCAAAATTATAGCCTACAAAAATCAGAACCATGAATTTCAGAATTTCACCAGGACAGCCACAAGGAGGCTCAAGGCCACAGTGGCCAGCAGGGGGTGCTCAGAGTGATTACTTTCTGATCCCTTGAATCATCTTCCTGCCAGGGATGAGGGTCCTGTGCCCACAGCAAGCTTTCTTCTCAAGACTCACCTGGGGAAATGTCATGACTAGGGACACCTGGGGTTTCTGTCCACAGTGAGGTAATCCTAAATTTCAAGACCTGCCCTAACACTCTCCCTTGCTGTGCACCAGGGGAGACCATGGCTATGGACACCTTGGAGCTATGACTATGGTGAGAAAACCTTCCTACTCCTTGGGACCTACATGGGGAGATGCTGTGGCTGGGGACACCTAGGTGTCACATCCACAGTGAGGTGACCCTAATGCTAATCTTGAGACTCACCTAGGAAGGGACCATGGCTGCAGACACCTTGGGGCCATGACTATTGTGCCAGAGCCTCCTTGGTACCCTCACAGGGAGATGCCTTGGCTGGGGACACTTAGGGACCATGGGTACCATGAGATTTCTTCCCCTTGGCATCTACACGTGGAGATGCCACTGTGGTTTTGGAATACCTGAAGTCAATCTGAGGAAAAGGAAGTGAAGAATAAAGAAAAGCCTCTTGTCCACTGTCACATGTGCTGAACAAGAAGCTCCACTGTGTTCTTTACTTTTGTAGGAATATTTAGTGGGACTTAATTTTACAAAAGAATCCTTTTGTTAAGGCTTTGGCTGCTCATTGTCATAGCATGCTAAAGTACATTTTATGGGAAGAAATCTCAGGAAAATTAAAGGACAAACAGTGACATAAACTCAAGATAGTGCCAACCACAGGAGGGACCATGACAGACCTCCAATGCCCATCCATGACCCTGAGCTATGTGGGAGAGACCACTTCAGGAGGGACCTTGACAAATCTTCAATGCCCACCCACCCTGAGCTGCCCTGGGGAACCCACCACAATAGGGACCATGACAGACCCCCAGTGCCCACCTCCCTGATGCTGCCCTGCAGAGTCCACTTCAGGAGGGACCATGACAAACTTCCAATGTCCACCCACCTGGAGCTGCCCTGGAGAGCCCACCTCAGGAAGGACCATAGCAGACCTCCAATGCCAAGATGACAGGGAAACCCCCCATCAGGCTACTTTACAAGTGGTCTAGAGGGACCTATCTCCATGGAGGCCTCTTGGATGGGCCCTCAAGTACTCCTGCTGTTGGATGTGACTTGCCCACTGGATGGGCCAGGGCTGGACTTTCCCTTATTTGGCAGCTCAAGATTGGCAGTGCTTCTGGTGGACTGTGTCCAGGACTCTGCACCACATCTGAGCTAAGCAAGGAAGCACACATGGCTTGGTGTGTGATGGCTGCTGTGGTGGATGAGGGGCCTTGTATACATCCCCCTTTCCAGGGAGAAGTGGTTTCTCTCCTACTACTTCACAGGACACATCAAACGTCTTTCTTCCTAAGTCTTTGATAGGTTGTCTTTTTACATGCTTACTGTGCCTGTAAAACAAAATACAATATGGATTTCAAGACAGATAATACATCACTTTTTTCTTAGATCCTTTCATCTCTTGCACACACAGAAAATCCCAGGGAGACCACAGGAACCCAAGATCTTGTCGAGATAGCAGAGCCAAGGTCCAGCCCTGTGAGACTCAGTATGATGTAAGTGAATTCAAATTCAAAATACTATTATTAAATGTGAGGCTCGAACTATTTGCTCTCCCCATGTCGACATTTATTATGTGCTGGAATCATGGCAAGCTACAATACCAAGGCAGTTGATTGGAGTTACTCAGCAAATAAAATTTGATGAGAGAAAAATTAGGTCTAAAGACACTCTTGATAAATCAGAAAATAGCCAGAGAAGTTTTCAAACTACTCAGTCGTTTACAGAGATGCTGAATAACATCCCAAGCCCAGCAACTCTGAATCAAACGGTTGAGTGGTACTGCTGGAGGAATTGTCCTCAGTTGACTCAAAGAAACATTTGATTGGGAGGGGAAAGCTAATCTTTAAGTTCAGCAGGAAAGCTTTAAAGAAGCCACCATGAACAACATGGATTACTCAGGGTGAGGACACTGAGCCTCCGTGCAGGAAGGCTCAAACATCTGATCTAAACCCAGTGCAGTTATGTGAAGTCAATTGAGTAGTGCTTGAGTAAGGAAAAAGGATGAGCCTTTTTCCCCAAGTGCCCTCTGTTTCCTGTAACATAATGTGGTGAACCTTGGGCCCCAGCATGCTTAGTAGCCTCCCAGCAGAGGAGAGGCCTCAGGTAATAGGCTTGGCTGGGGCAGATAAGTTTTCTGCAGATGTCACCCCCAAGGCCCCTCGACGTGACCTCAGCCATCCAGTTGAAACACAACATTGTATTTGCACTCTGTTCCTTCAAGTACACAGCATGGTTGGTGAAAAGTGTCCTAACACCATCTTTAGATGTCAGATATTCTGCATCAGTGTTTTTCTGTTCTGAAATCCTTCTCTTCCAGGAAGCCTTCCTTGATGCTCCCTGAGCTATTTCCTCTCCTGAGTACCCTAATTACACCTTGTAGCCCCTTCTATTTTCTATCTGAGAGACATTGTATAGGGAAGGGATCAGAGGTTTGGAAGCAATCCCAGCTCCCATCAGCCAGATAGATGACTTGGTCTGAATCTGGTTCTGCATCTGAGTAAGGGTTATGTGAGGGTCTCTGAAGTAGGGAGCAGCTCAGTAGAAGATGGTGCTCTGCTGTCAGGGTGGGGTCAGGACACCTAGCATGTACATCCCAAGGTTGTTTCTAAGAAAACCAAACCCTTGTTACACCCATCCATTTATTTTCCCTGTAATATGAGTGGAGGGCGCAGGATCAGTTTAACTGCTCCAAAGTCAAATAGAGCAGGGTGAGAACAGCAGGAGTGCTGGAGAGGGGCTTCCTCTGAGGAGGGCAGCAAGGAAACTGAAGACCCAGGATCATCCCGGACAGCAGAGAGGCAGCTGCAAAGGCTTCACGTCTGGAGCACCTTGGAGCCTGTTAGAGCCCAGCTGATCCTGGAGCGCAGTGTGTGGGAAATGAGAATCAGGCTGGGGACAGCCACAGAGGTCAGGTTCTGTCCAACAGCCACCCCAGGTGAGCCACATGTGCAATTTAAGACTTTCTAGTATCCATAGCAAAAAAGTAGAAAAGAAATGGAAGAAGTTAATATGGGTAATAAATTTTAAAGAAGCAGAAAACCATGGGTCCCCAGGAGCAGCACTAGGTGGCTTGAATGCTTGCCAGTGGTGTTATGAAGGGTGGCCTTAGGCCACGTGCAGCTGTCTCTGATTCCAGTGAGCACACTGCCTTTCAATAGAAGTTCATTGTAAGTCCCAAAACAAGATGAAGGCAGCAAGAATCAGTGTGATGTGGTCTCCCTGTCCATGAGTGCTGACGGCTGCAAGGGCCTCTGGTGGGAGTGGGCAGGCTGGCTTTCAGCCCTGATAAAATGGGAACTCCCAATGAACCCAGTCACCCAGGAGGAGACGCAAGAGAGAGCGACTGGCTTGACCAGACCTTGGCTGTCTGCTTCTCCTGACCCTCTTCCTTCAGCACCTTGATTAAATTCCCCTAAACATCAGACTGGAACTGTGTGCCTTCTTCTGACCTGTGGCCTTCTCATGCAGAGAGTGCTCTGGGGTACCTCCCTGTCCTTTGTCTGTCTCTAGCAAACTCTCTGTTCATCCACAGCATCATAGAGGGCTCCTGTGCATAACCTGAGAATGGACCTGACCTTTCCTCAGCCTATCCCAATTCATCAGCTTATTAGAGAAGGTACCAGAATTACAGGTTGTTTGCTCTTTTCTTCCTGTGTAGGAGAAAGTCTCACTAAACTAGGGAAGCATGTCTTGTAAATGTCCATGGTAGAGGAACAGAGCAAGAGACAAAGGGAAGAGAGAAGGTGACCCTGGGAAGTGGTGCTGTGAGGAAGGTGGGCAAGAAAGAGAAGGCAGGTTGTGGGCATCAGTGGGTAGGCAAGGGGTGTCAGCTCTGCACAGTCCCGGGGTTGTGCATCTGCTCTGTATTTGCCTGATGCACAGCCCTGAGACTGGCAACCTAGGCTAAGCCCCATGGATGTGTCCACTAAGAGGAAGATCCCTGAGATCCATTTGAAAAGGCAGTTGTTGGTGCATTGCGTCTGTAAGCAGAGTGTTTAAGAATCCTGGGAGTGGGGTTTAGTTATGAGGTAAGACCCCGAAGAGACCTTCCACCCTGGCTGAAGGAAGCGTGCTTTCTTGGGTCCTCAGGAATCTGACTTTCTGAGTAAGAATGGCTTGAGGAGACAAGAAGCTGCTGGCTTTTTAAAGTGTTCACTTTGATGAAGATTTTAATGGCATTGGGACATGTAGAGAGGTGTTTTATTGTTGAAGAGTTTCCTATTCCTCATTCTAAAATCCCATTTCCACTCCATTTCAAGTTGAGAAAAACAGAAGAGCCTGCAACTTGGTGCAGAGCTGGTCTAAGCACAAACCCTTGACCCACTTCTCGGCTGTGGGTGGAAGAGGAAGACTTCACCAGCCAACCCCACCGCACTGTTACCATATTGCTCCTTACATGTACTTACTGTATATAAGTGCAATGCATGACACCTAGAGGGGTAGAGCAGCAGATGTGGCCTCTGCTGCATGCTCCTGTGTAACAACAACCAATCATCCTCATTTTAGAGACATGCAAGTCTGGTCTCAGGAAGCTTCTTTGAGGTCAAATGCCTGGGAAGTGCCAGGATAGGTTGACACCCAGTACTCCTGCTTTTAGTCTTATTCTTCCAGTGGACACCGTCTTTTTCATGAAGGAGTGAGTAAATCTGTGTTGCCCTGGGTTGTTGGATTCTCCAGAATTCTACCTGACAATATCTCCTTTGTCTGAGGGAAGTTTTGTGGATAGTAAGGAGTGTCCCTTCTGTTTCTTTTCTTGGACCTCGGTATAGATCCCAGGTGTGCTCTCCTATGGAGCTTGTCACGAGTGGCATGTGTAATTAATAATTACTCAGAGGCAGATTGTCTATAAATGCGAGTGTATGTTCAATCACAACAATCATCCAATATAATTAATTAATGCAAAAGTATTAGGCGTGCTGGAGCACCCCAACTAGCATTTGATGCACACTAATCAAGCACTATAGGTAAATTACACTATTCTAGGGCAGTTAAGTCCTGCTTGCAATTTATACAATCCTAGGGCAACTAAACATTAAAATTCACACAATCCTAGGGCAACTAAACATTACAATTAATTCATATAATCCTAGGGCAACCGTGAGCCCCAAAGTACCTCCAATGCCAGGTGACTTCTCTTAGCCAAAGAACAGACGTTGTCCTTGTCTGGTGGTTCTCTTCAGCCAATGGCTGGACATCAGGGAATGGTGGAGCTGACCCAGGGAGAAACAGCAAGGTGGCTGGTCTCACTGATGTCCTTGGAGCAAGGCCCAAAAAGTGTAGCAGGGCCAGTAGTTTAAAAGCAGTTCCAAGTTGATTGTGTGGACTAAGATGGTCATGTAGGCTGGTGATTGGTTATACCCAGTAAAAGTCAATGTCCATTGGTTATGTCCAGTGAGATAGTATAATTGCTACTGGGCCTTCCTTCTGTGCATGTGCATGGGTTGTGCCCCCCTATCAATCATAGCCTGTAGGCCTGCTGTTAGGTGCCCCCCATTGCTCCTCTGTTGATTACATGGGCTGGGCCCCTTTGCAGCCCTTGATTGCATGGGCTGGACTCCTTTTTCGGCCCCCATCATTGCAAGCAGGCATGACTAAGCAAGTCAGTGGCTGCTGTTCCTTATGGCCAGCAACCCAGTGAGTCCCCTCATGCCAGTGAGGCATGCCCATGGCATATTCTCCTTATAGTCCATCCCCTGGAAGCCCATAGACATACAGAGGTACAAGGGCTTCCATCATAGTGGAAGAATCATAGGGTACATAAGGAATATCATAACAGGTTAAAAATCAAATCACATCAAAGCTAATCAAAATACATCAAAGCATATCAGTCTCATACATTAATATCTTCACAAACATTTTTGTAAATATGATCATCAGAGTCTGGGATTTGAGCAATCATGGTTTCACACAATGCATCAACAGTGTGCAAGTACACTTTGGCATTTTCATGAACAACAATAGCATTTCTAATTTTGTGGTTACAAAAGCACAACAATAGTTTTATCAAAACATAGCACACAGAAAAGAAGACAATATAATGGAGAACCCATTTAACAAAGTTTAATGGGGAAGGCCAATGTAAGCAGACTGTATTAAAGTGTAATAACTTTTGGATAGCCATAAACAGTGAACATGGGGAATTTAGGGTGGTAACATCTTGTTTTAAGGCAATAGTATCGGTGTTGAGGATGTGTACCAAATCATTTATATGGGAATTACTCTGAGATTTTTAGTTCCATAGAGGCTTTGGTCTGTAAATTTTGTAACTGTTTCAAGTTATCATCTATGTGTTCAGTCTATCATGTTTGTCCATAAAAGAGTGAAAGGTCTGATTGGGGATGTTTATAGAGCCTATTCCCATAGTGGTGTTTGTTTGGAGGTGTATAGTAGAAATACTGGAAAGAGTGCCACATTATTGAGAAGACATGGCAATTTTACATGCATGATTAATCATAACACAGTCATTGTGTATAGATATATTATATATATCCGTGTCATTGTGGCCTAGGGCAGAGATGTTCATCGTTACATTGGAACATGCAACAAAACGGTAGTTACCTAGATCATAGAGTCTAAATAGAATAAATGTAGTCTGTACCTGCATAAAGGAAAGCTCAGGCTGTGGGTCATGTAAGACCATATATTGCAATGGGGATAGCTGTGTCAAAGACTCAGTACCATACAGCTTGCCATCGATGTTGATAGTATCTTCTATTGGCAATACTATAAGTGCACTAATTTTCCTAGGGTATTTATTTGTATGGCCTGTGGCCATACAAATCTCTTTTAGTGTAGAGATTTGTAGAAGATTTATCAAGCAATAATCTTGATCACATCCAGAAGGGTTTGAGGGGTCCAAAAATGACTTGGATGTAGCAGCATGTGCAGCAATGCCTGTCCTAAACATTTCTTGTAAATCTGTGTAGGTTTGGACGAGTAACTGTCTCATAGTAGCACAAGTATTCACCTTATGTAGTTTGTCAGCCAGAGCCTCTAATGCCTTCTTGGTGGCCTTGCTATCTTCATATATTGCTTTGTAAGAGTCTGTGAGGATCTGAGTTTGAATATCAATATTAGTAAGTAATGAGGATAAAGAGGAGAGTGAAGTAGATAGGGCTGTGATGGTTTCTGCCTGTTTTTCTTGTAAGTTAGATATCTTGTCCACAACTATATGCAGTTTGCCTATCTCACATGCATTGATGAGTTCGCCTGCAGCAAGTCCTGCTATAGCGATCCATTCAAATTGGAGCAGTTTTCTGGGCCCTATCAATGGGAGATGAGGGAATCATGGCAGGTAAATCGGTGTATCCAGAGCACAGTAGGGTGCAAAAGAAGGGAAACTTAGGACACGAAGGTCAAGGTGGATGTTGAGCCTGCGTATGTCCAGTTGGACAAGTACTGAAAGTGGGGTATGCACATCGGGGACATAAAGTGGAGCAGGGGAAATAACAGGAGGGTGCTTAAGCCATGTGCGAAAAGCAAAGGCAGGTTTATAATGAGCTATAATGAAGCGGTGGGTAGTATTATAACTACCGTGTAAAAGAATGCATGGCCCAGGAGAATTTTGTGATATGTAGCATTTGGAGAAAGAAATGGGAAAAATGTACATAACATTAGTTTTTTGTTCGAGCATATTCAAATGCATGGTGGTGGTGGGATTTAGTACTGGGTTGTGGGCAACCATATCAAAAAGGTGCCATTCATTGTTGAATGGAAGTAGCATTTGGAAGGTATATGGCAAAGTGAAAGTTGGTGAGTATACACATTTTGGAAAACTTGCCCATGGGTGGTCCAAAACGTTAATGGACAGTTGTCTGCCTCCTTAATGTGGTAGCACAGTGCCATTAAGAAAGCTGATGGGGCAACAAGAGAAAAAGACAGAAGAAGCATGGATTAAAGGGGGGGAGTAGTCCAAAGAGGAAATATTATAGCAGGCAGGGGAATAGCGGGAAAAAGAATAACTAGAAGACTGATGGTTATAAATGGGTTCTTCAGAAACATCTAATGGGATGAATGTGTCAAAAGAGGAGTGGTGGGAATAGAAAATGTCATTGCATACCTGGTAAGTATTTAAGGTGAGGGAGCAATGTGGGGTAAATGTATTTTGGTGGAACTTAGATGTATTTACCAGGGGGTCAAACAAAAGTAAGGTGTGGAGGTAAGGATTGACCCATTTTTTAGGTAAAATTGTATAGGAAAGGTTGAAAAGTGCAGTCTTGAAAGGATTAGAAATCCAGTACATGGGCATAGAATCTGGATTATGCCAGGGGATGTGAGTGCTCCCGTTGGAATAGAAGATCCCAGATGCATTGAAATAAAGCATGGTCTTATTGACCTGAGTGTTTTGAATGTTGATTTGTATCATAGTTGTGGAACCCTGGTATGTCCTAATGAGGTGTGGACGTGAACCATCAGAAGAGAAATTGACAGTGGTATTAAGAAAGGGAAAGAGACCAGGGGGTAATGAGAATTGATTCATATGAGCCTTGGAGTTCAGGAAACAAATAAAAGATGGGGTTGCATGCAATGTGGTAGAATAGTTAAGTTGGAGGTCAAGTCTAGAAATATCCGGTATAGAGAGTGCTAACGCACAAAAGTGGGAAAGGCGGGCACAAGGGAGTCTCGGGGTGGCTTAATCAGTGCCATGTTGATAGGTTGTGGTAACACATCTGTAAGAGCCACTGGGAAATGCCAATATTGAGTACCCAGTGCTGCATACCGATATTGTATATTCATGGGTGGTTGGGAGACATTATAAATCCTTGGGTCCCAAGGGGCATTATGGTGGTATATTTCTAATTGGGAGAAGACTGGTAGGTTTGGGAAGTTAACTACACATAAAACCAAAGTGTTTGAATTATTAAATTCAGGGTGTACCTTAAAGAAGTCCACTAGGCAGTCAAAACCAAAGGGCTCCAGAAGTTGTTGGGTGCTTCGTGGGAAATCGGGCGGGACAGTCCAGTCAGAGACATCCAGGAAGTATGGGGTGTCTGGGTTGTAATCTTCTTTTTCGTCTGCGTCGTCATTAGAGGCAGTTAAGTTTGTATGGTCATAATAGTCATAATTGTTGTTTCCACAAGTGAGGCAGGGAAAATCAAAAATTGAGTTCCATAGAGAGAAAAATTTCAGTTTGGTAGCCAAGTTACAATAGAATGATGGGCTGCTGTCCATTATTTCCATATAGGTATAAATGGTGGTATCATTGCTGTAGTTGAGGGAAGTCAAATCATAGGAAGATGAACATAATGAGTATGGATTATATAAGATGAAGAAAGATGAATAAGATGAAGAAAGAAGTATGGATAATATGCTGAAGCTGCAGTGATTTGTCTCCATGCTTCAAAGGAAGAGCAATGATGGGGGCTGGGGTCAACCCAATTAGTGAGGTTTGGTGTATTATCTAAGAAGGTTTGATGCCATGAGCTGTATCTTTTGGTGGCTGCATAATATTGAGTGCAATATATTGAATCTATGTGTGTGCAGAATGCATACTTGGCTAAAAAGGATTTCAGATTGCGTTGGATATGATAATGACCGTGTGTGCTCTTCCAGAAATGGAGCACCTTGGATAAGTTTTGCATATGTCCATGGTGTTGGGGTGACATGTGTAAAGTTCCAGGTATGTGGGACTTGTGAGTCTAGATATATGTCAGTTGAATTGGCATTGCGTGACGAGATCATTTGGTGGAGGAAAAGGAGGTAAGGAGTCAGTATCCATGGGAATAGTGATCTCATGTTGAGAAGCCAAATGTTGCAGGTGTGTTTTCATCAAAGATACTATAGAGACAAACGTGGATGGTGATTGGTCAAGGGAGACTCTTGGGAGTAATTGTGCTAGAAGGTCAGAGATTACCCGGGGTATGTCTGAGTCGAGGGAGACTCTTGGGAGCAGTTGTGCTATGAGGTCAGAGATTATGTAGGGGATGTTCGAGGTAGTGGGTTGCAGCAAAATAAACAACGGGAAAGTGTGATATGTGTGAATATTGTTGTGTTGGTCGCGCAGTATTACACTTGTATCCAAATTAGCTGCCACGATTACCTCTGGTGTGATATCCTGAGGTTTTATCGAGGGGCTAACATGCATCATATGATAAATAATGTAGAAGACAGGAGAAGAAGAAGAGAAGGGAAAAAGAAAAAAAAGAAATAAAAGGGATCAAAATAAGACAAATCAATAGAGGTGAAGGAGGCAACAAATCAGGTGGCTGGGGGGTTTGATCTAAGGCCAAGAAAATGGCCACACCATAGACATGCAAAGATAAAGGAAAAAATTCAATGCCAGGTTTCACAATAAGTATGCGAGGGACCAAACAGTAGGTGTAGAAGGTGGGAAGAGAAGGAATAGAGTTGGGCAGGGGTTATGTCAATAAAAACTCCTAGAAGCCACAGGTCCTCGAAGAGATCCAGTACCTGGTGGGAGAGAGTTGGTCAAGGTCTATTGAAGGCAGTTGGTCCAATTCTTTCCTGAGCAATGTCAAGAAGTTCTCAAAGGAAACCTGAGAGAGAGACATTTAAATTCACTGCAAGGTCTCTATAAGGCAGAATGTGTAATTTACCAGGAACTTGCGTTGCCAGACCTCGGAGTACTCTGTGGAGTTTGTGTAGGTGCGATGCTGGCAAAAGGTAAAATGTCCAATCAAGACAAGGGCTGAAACTAAAATGCAAAGGAAGATGATCAAGTAGATAACTTTAAAAATAGCTCTCCAGGGTCGAAGCGGAGAGTCACAGGTGATCGTCATGGAGAAAAAGAGATGTTGCTGCGTTTAGTCAATTGCAGGTGACCTTTGGCGCCAGTCGCCCAAAAACAATTTCCATCCACAGATGTGACAATATCCTATAGGGAAAGGGAATTGTCTTTTGAATTTTTAATAAGTGCCCTGGATGGGGTGGGAGAGTTGTTTGTCGGTTGTGTGTTAGGTAGTCTAACAGGGGGGTCACAAGGAAAAGCCGTCTGAAAAGGAGAATTTCTGTTTAAACAGGGTCTATTATTTAATTCAAAGACTGCAATTGGGATGGCCTTAGCCAGAGACAAATCAGTGAAGGCCATAAGTTTGGTTTTAAGTAGTCCATTCCATCGTTCAATAAAACCATTGGCAGTAGGACTATAGGCAAGGTGATAATTCCATTGTATGCCCAATGTATCAGATAATTTTTAAATTTGAGCTCCTGTGAAATGTGTTTCCTAGTCACTTTCAACAATGTTTGGTAATCCATAATGGCTAATCCATTGCCATAAAGTTGTTATGGTGGCTTCCTGGTTGGGTGATGAGCAAGGGTTTGCTAGTCCCAATCCAGAGAAAACAACTACAATTGTACATGCATATTTGGTTTGAAAAGGTTGTAGGGGTCCTATAAAATCAATTTGGAGCATGAAATTAAAAATGTCAGGTTTGTATCTGTCTGAAGACAAGGTATGTCTAAATCATAATTGAGCATTAGAACAATCAGTGCAATGTTGGACAATAGATTTACAGTGCCGCCATGATAGGGGAAGGTTTCTTTTGGAAGCCCACTGACACAATGCCTGTGTGCCTATGTGTCCAAGCCATTTATGTCTATGTAAAATCTCTGCATCAGATATAGCGGTGTGGTTTTGGGGTGGAATTTTGACCCATTTATTAGGCCTTTTAAATGAGATTGTGTTGTGTGATTTAAAATTGCCATCAGGTTGTCAGACCATTTTTAAAGTTGGTTTAGCTGTCCATTGACCTGTATTTTGTAATTTTAAGCACAATGTATTAATTTGTAGTTTAGAGAGCTCATCTACTTTACGTTTATGTGCTGATGTTTTATCTATGCACTTAGTGTGTGCATCTACGTAGGAGGTATATATTATCATGTCACATTCTGCAAGATGATCCCATCAGGAGAAGAGATAGGCCTGCCATTAATAGTCCAATTGAAAGATTTCCATTTTCCTGACCAAATGGCAATGCCATTTGCTGTACACCAAGAATATGTGTATATATATGTAAAATTCACAGGACCAGGAGAAGATGAATTAAGCCACTCGGCAAGGCTTTATTGGAAGGCGAGCCCTCGGACCATTTCCCCGTCCATCAGAGCGGGTCAGGAGAAATGGCGCTGGAGATTCCGTGCTTAGAGAATTTCAAGAAAACCCGGTCAGGAAGGGGAGGGGTTGGGTACAGGAAGAGAAGGCCATAGTC
>PVHX01029935.1:0-16355 GCA_004024805.1 Geosciurus inauris | reverse complement strand
AAATACAGCTATCTCATACTAGACAAAGGTGCCAAAAACATACATTGGAGAAAAGATAGCCTTTTCAACAAATGGTGCTGGGAAAACTGGAAATCCATATGCAGTAAAATGAAACTAAACCCCTATCTCTCACCATGCACAAAATTCAACTCAAAGTGGATCAAAGACCTAGGAATTAGACCAGAGACCCTGCGTCTAACTGAGGAGAAAGTAGGTCCAAATCTTCAACACGTTGGATTAGGCCCCGAATTCCTTAACAAGACTCCTATAGCATAAGAAATAAAGGCAAGAATCAATAAATGGGATGGACTTAAACTAAAAAGCTTCTTCTCAGCAAAAGAAACTATCAATGAGGTGAACAGAGAGCCTACATTCTGGGAGCAAATTTTTGCCACACGCACATCAGACAGAGCACTGATCTCCAGAATATATAAAGAACTCAAAAAACTTAACATCAAAAAAAAAACAAACAAAAAAAAAAAAACAACCCAATCAATAAATGGGCTAAGGAGCTGAATAGAAACCTTTCAGAAGAAGATATACAATCAATAAACATATATATGAAGAAATGTTCAACGCCTCTAGTCATTAGAGAAATGCAAATCAAAACTACTCTCAGATTTCATCTCACCCCAGTCAGAATGGCAGCTATCCAAAATAACAGCAACAATAAGTGCTGGCAAGGATGTGGTGAAAAAGGTACACTTAAACATTGCTGGTGGGATTGCAAACTGGTGCAACCAATCTGGAAAGCAGTATGGAGATTTCTTAAAAAACTTGGAATGGATCCACCGTTTGATCCAGCTATCCCACTCCTTGGCTAAAAACTTAAAACCCTAAAGACTTAAAAACAGCACACTACAGTAAATCAGCCACTTCAATGTTTATAGCAGCATAATTCACAATTGCAAAACTGTGGAAGCAACCCAGATGCCCTTCAATAGAAACTGTGGTACATATACACAATGGAATATTATTCAGCAATAAAAGAGAATAAAATTATGGCATTTGCAGGTAAATGGATGGAATTGGAGAACATTATGCTAAGTGAAGTAAGCCAATTCCAAAAAACCAAATGCCGAATGTTCTCTCTGATTAGGGGATGCTGATACATAAGTGGGTGGGAAAGGGGAACATATGAAAAACGGAGGAACTCTGGATAAGGCAGGCAGGAGGTGGGAGGAGGGAAAGGGAAATGGGTATAGTAAAGATGGTTGAATGAGATCGTCATCACTACCCTAGGTGCATGTATGAAGACACAAATAGTGTGACTCTATCTGGTTTGCAACCAGAGAAATGGAAAAATTGAGCTCTATATATGTTCTATGACTTGAAATGCATTTAAATAAATTAATTTATAAAAGACACTAATGTCATGACAATTAAATGAAACACGTGATGCTAGAATGCATCCTGAACAATAGCGAAAAGTAATGGGACCTTTGGTAAATTCAAATTGAGTGTCTAGATTATAGCATTTAATCAATGTTAATTTCCTGATGTTGGTACATTGTATTATGGTTATGAAAGAAAATGTCATTGTATTTTAGGAAACATTCCTAAAGTTGGAGAGGTAAAAGGACATCCATCTGCTACTTTATATTGAAAACTTCAGAAAAAAATAGTTTAGGGCACAGACAGAAGAGAGAAAAATAAAGCTAGTGTGCGAAAATATTAACAATGGGGAAATTTGGACAAAGGGTACACAGAATCCTCTGTAGTACTTTTTCACTACTTTTAAAAGTGTCTGAAATGATGTAAAAAAGGTTTGTTTGTTTGTTTTTTTAAAGAAAACTAATGGAGTAACAATATAATATGGTGTAAGAACTGACAAAGATCAGAGATTGGGCAGATCATGGTTTACGTTAGCATCTGTTTGGAGGAAAATTTAAGAGAAACTTCCAGAATTTGAAATGTTTTTTATCTTTCAATTTGACAATTTCATTTTTGACATCTGCTTCATACAAATTTACATATTCATGCACACAGATATTTATTGCGATACTGCTATTTTTGATTAGAAAAAAAAGCAAAGTAAATTTCCACTTTAAAAAGAAATGAAATTCAGGTACATTCATCCTATAGAATAAAAGGAGACAGGAGTTAGATTTATGAATGTTTTATATTTCCCCACCTGGAAAGAACTCCAATACACATTAAATAAAGACAACAAAAATTGCAAAGCAATACATATAAGGTAAAATCTCATTTATGTTATATCCCATTATGTTAAATTATCTTTTATATTTAAAATATTAGATAGAAGATGAAATACCCAGAATAAGATCTGAATGGTTGCAAATCAAAGGTGACCCCTGGGGAAGAGAGAAACTAGTTTACAGAGAGAAAGCTATGACAAAAAATCAAGGGCTTACTCTAAGTACGTGTGTGCGTTTGTTTTTGTACTGGGGATTGAACCCGGAGGTACTTGAATACTGAGCCACATGCCCAGTCCTTTTTATAAATATGTTTTATTCTGAGACAAGTTCTCGTTAAGTTAGGGCCTCACTAAGTTGCTGAGGCTGGCTTTGAACTTTTGATCCTCCTGCCTCAGCCTCCCCAACTGCTGGGATTACAGGCATGTGCCACTACACCTGGCCATGTGTTTTAAAATACATAAACATCTTAATGCATCATTTGTGAAGTTCAAAAGTAAAAAAATAACAAATTTAATTCAAAATGGAATTGAGTTATAGTAGAGTGAGACTGTCAACTACTGATATAATCAGATTAAGTCGAGTGGGAAAGTTAATTAGGATAGTGTCATCAGGAATGGGGAGGACATGGAAAGTGTAAGGTGGAGAATATGTTGGTCAGCTTTCTGTCACTGTGACAAATACAGAAGATAAATCAACTTAAAGGGAGGAAAAATATATTTTGACTCACAGTTTAAGAGTTTTTAGTTCATGGTTGGGTGGTTCCATTGCTTTTGGGCCTGTGGCAAGGCAGAACATGACTGTGTGGAGCATGTGGTGTAGCAAAGATGTTAACCACATGGATGCTAGGAAGCAAAGAAAGAAGAGTCTGGGGTCCCAATATCCCCTTCCAAGGGCACCCCTGATGACTTAATCTCCTTCCACTATGGCCAACTTCTCGAGAAAGTTACCCTACTTTTCAGTAGTGCCATAGGCTACCACTCCTTAAACACACGGCCTTTGGGGGCGATTTAATTTCTAAGCCATAAAAGAGAATTTACAGGACTTGGGACTTGAAAGAACATACAGTGTGGTAAAGAAAGGGAAACTCTATGACTAGAATAGCAATGCCTTCAACATAAATGGAAAATAGAAGAACTGTAAAATAGAAGTACTGATTCACGAGGAGATGACAATTTTTATTTTGAAGACAGTTGATTTGAGGTACAGGAGATTCCACAAATGCAGAAATATATACCATAGGATGTACACAGATGACAACCGCCCTGGAGTTAAGTTACTAAACCTTAGAAGTATTACAAATCAACACTTAGTAATACTTCTCAGTTATGATCATTGTCTAATGTTCCATTTGAAATTTTATATATATACACTTAATCCTGGGATAGCTATTTATATATAATTTGGTATTAAAATTGATCTTAAGGAGGGAACAATATTATATTACAAAAAAGGAATTCATTCACTTTATTTTCAACAAATACATTTCTATATAATGAGATCCATCTTTAATATAGTACATAATACACTTAAAACTCTAGATCAAACTCCTCCATATGAATGCAATTTGTAAAAAACAAATAAAATATAAACAAATATAATTTTTGCAAATAAAATTTTAAATGATTTAGGTCCTATTCAAGATCCTGTTTTTCCTACCCCAGTTCCATCAAAATGCTATTACCTTGGGTCTTAGTAGGATACTGAAATCCATCTATAGGGTTACTAGAAGCATTTTTAAAATTTAAGATGGGTCCACTTTTGCAACTAGGGGGTGCTGAAGGACTAGAGAAGATTAGATTATATCCCATTAAAAAATTCATGATCAGCAGTAGTATTTTCAAACTAATGTCTTCAATGAACTGAATAGCATTGAATTATACATGGTGATTTGCATGAGCCATAATTTTATTGAATTGACCATAGAAAAATTCAGCTGGAACAAAACTCTCCAAATAATGTAAATGTACTCCTTTGGTCTTACGTTTACGTTATGTGAATTACTGATAGTTCTAATTTCAGCCGTGGCAGAAATAAAAGGGTGCATTGGATGTGATATTATTAGAAAATGGGGGGCCTCATAAAAGGAGACTTAGTGCTTATTTTCAGGTTGGAACAAGATCAAAGTAAGTAAAACTCAGTCGTCTAGACTTTTGGCAAGAGAGAAAATACAATTAGAAATGAAGTCTAACATAAACAAAGATATCATTTATATAATCTGTAAGTGTTTTATAACATACCCCAAATATTCAAATACATAAAACATAAAATAATTCAGAAAAAAATTTAAATTTTACATAAAATATGTAAGCATTTTAATGAAATAAAGAAGTCAAAATTCTTTCATGATTATGGATTTTTTTTTTCCCAATTCAAGTTACTTCTAGTAATAGGGTACTTATTTCCTCTTGGTTTCCTAAAAATGATGTAAAATCATACCTGTCACTGCATTCTGATTTAAAATATGCATAACTCTTTTTAAGGCACAATGCTTTTGTGTAATCTATCAACAAATGAAATCTATGAAAACTGATTTGGGTTTTAAGCTGGTTTAAATAAATTTTATGCCAAATATTTAATTGATGCATCTATCCTTTATGTACTTTTATTTATCAGAAGTCAGGATTCAGTACGCATGTATGTAAGTGCAGATTTCCCTTTGTTTCAAAAATGCTTATTACTTCTGGCAATTTGACAACACAGGCATACCTTAAAATGAGCTGATCTTACAAATTAAGAACTTTTGGAACTTTATTTCTCCACAGAGCCTGCATAATTATAATTGATATGTTTCTACTCACAAAGTTTAAACAATATGTAACACTACCTGGCTTAATTTGTGATAACACCATCTAAAACTATACAAGAATAAGATGGCTTTCTTTGAAAGTTACAAGGAAGGAAATTGGAAATACTACATACATTAGAATAGCGACCATAACAGGAATCAGCGTGCACATCATTTTATTACCAGAAATATCTGAAGTATTTGCAGTTTACAATAACTGAAAAATATATTTGGATTTATATTATGCAGTACACTTATCCTTCATTTATTCCTAAAGCAGTATGCTTGCTATACATATATACATCATTATTAGAGACAGACATTACAGGATCATGCTGCCATTCAAAAGTAAGGTGCCACATTTTATTACAATCAAATGGCATCCAAAATGCAATATATTGCTATGAAAATGGAAAAGTTTTCACAGATCAGCATTTATGAATTGGGTTGGTCACAATGAAATGGGCTTTTATTTGATAGAAATGAAAAAAATATCATAAATATATAGACCAATATATAACATTGAAGAACAAGAAGCAGAAGGGAAATAGCGCTCTTGCATATAGGTCAATTCGCTTTGCTGCTGTTGGAATAACAGGTTTGGCAGGGGGAGGCTTCTTATTGTTCTTTGCCTGAGATTTCCCAAGTCCATTGTTGACTTCAATGGGTTTTCCATAGCAGTCATAATTGGATAGTTCAAAATCTCTTGGTAAGCTTCCAACAATGCTGAAGTCATTAGATCTCAGATCAGACTTAGAAGTACAAACCTTTTTGCATCTGGTCTCACCAACCTGAGGATAAAAATTAAGAACAGAATGCATTTAGATGGCACATCTAAAATGTTCTACTTATAAAACACTTCTCTTCAAATAGATATTTTTAAAAAATTGCTAGTTTCCACAAGAAGGTGTTTGTTTTCACTACAAAGGACCAACAGAGATAAAAAAAAAACTGATTAAACTATCAGATTATGTTAACATTTAGGGCTCTGAAATGTTGCCTAAATAACAAGACTGTATCATGCAATAAAAGTTTGATTGGTTATTTTACACTAAGGAATAAAAGCACAAATCAATATTGATTTTAGGATTGTGAGAATTTTCTCAGTTTGAAGACCAAGAAAAAAAATTCATCCTTGGTCCAATATGTAACCATGATACAGACAATATTACTCTAATGTATGAGTAACAGAAATCTCCTAATTCTAATCTTTGATTTCCCTACTGGTTCTATTTCTAAATAGGATTGTTTATAAATATTAGGCATTTATCTCTTCAATGAGACAGACTGAGCCTCATGTACACATAAGAAGTAAAACATGATCACAATTACAAAGCAAAGATTTGCTAGTGGTGAGCATACATGACTTGTTTGTTAAAGTGGTATAAAACCATAACAGAAAATACAAAGAAATTATGTATACTTTACCTAGATCATACAGTACAGATATTATTAAACTGTTAAATTTTAAGTTATTAAATTTGAATCAATTCCTTCTAAAACACAAAATAATTCTAGCAATCAGAAATGTGCTTAGAGAAATTAAAGGTATACTTTAACTCCCAATGCCCTCGAATAGCACTAGTAAAAAAGGCCATGGAAAGGTGACCTAATAACTCAATTGCTTAATTTTTTTCTCTATTGTTACAACTGAGTTTTATTATTTGCTTTTGGAATATTCATTATTGACATTTAGCAACTTTTACTGAAAAAGGAAACCATCCTGTTGTCTACTGTTTGTCTATTATACTTACTCTAGATTTTGCATTCTTTGTATAATTAATATATTGGCACATTCTGTATATTCCCTTTACCTTTACTAGATTATGGCTAGGTAAAAAAAAAACACCTAATATAATAAATAAAATAAAACAAATTTTATTCACCAGCAGTAATTTAGGTATCAGAAGACTATCTTTTATGTGAATAAATACTGACACATTTTCTTACCAAGTGCCGGATGGCTGTGTTCAGAGGTAGATAGCAACAAATAATCCAGACATGCTAACTGAAAAAGCAAGTTCGTCAGAATCTATGCCTCTTTTCAAACACTAACACCTTTACTGACCTTGGATATGCTAACTACTGCACATTATGTTTATATGATCATTGTATATGATCAAACTATCATATCGTACCACATAAATATGTTCAAATATTATGTATCAATAAAAATAATAAAAATTAAAAAATTAAAAGATCAAATTACAAATTGGTGCTCATTTTAAAAAAAGTACATACAAGTCCAAATGCATTTATATGCACTCTTGACATTATCAATTTATTTATTTCCATTTTTTCAATTATGAACGTTTATTATATTTTTTAGTAAACAAGTATCAGCTTCATTATTTCACACTTTATATCACATCTATATATTGGGTAAGAATTTTATTGAAAAATGTTTATATAAATAAAATTGTAAAAACATGTGCAAAATATGTTGATAAGGAGGAATGATAATTAAGGAGTTCAAAGTTTACCTTTGAAACTTCGAATACTTTCAGAAAAACAGATGGGAATCACCAATATGTTGATCTACTTAGATACTGTTACACCTCACATGAAAACACAGTCTTATCCTGGTTTGACAGGACTTTGTTTTAACTTTGGTAGGCCAATCCGAAGAAAGCAGATCCTTCCCTCGCCCCACTTTTTTAATATGCAGTTAAAATTTATCTATTGTGATACCCACACTGAGTCTGAAAGAGCTGTCCCTACATTTGTATGGTGCCAGCACAGGTTCCATGATTAGTTAATGGAGAGAAAGAGAACAAGAATAACAACTAAAGTCTAATTTCTTTAAATATTACTTCAGGAAACGCATACACGCACACGCACACATGCACACACACATACTCACACTTTTACATCCTGGTCTCCATTCACTGTCCCACTTAAGTTGTCCAAAATGAGTTTTTAAAACTACTATTAGCAACTTGTCCACCACCTAAGTACCACTGCCTGTGCACACGTATGCACATGCACAAGCATGCACGCGCACACACACACACACACACACACACACACACTTTCACTGTTGTTTCACCAGATAGAATACCAGGCAGAAGACTGCATTAAAAGCTCAAGTTTCCAGTGCTGGTTAAGGCATGTGTCAGCATCCACATGGTTCAGTGAATGTTTTAAAAGAGCAAATCACCACCTTGATTGGAGAAGTTGAGAACAGATTCTAAATATGAAATCTTCCCATTATCCTCAGAATTTCAGAGCAATCTTTAAATTTAGGGATTCTGGGAATCCTGGTCTTACTTTCTCCCTTTAGAATTCCGGACATCAAAGGCTTTAGTTGCACTAAAGAATTCACTTTGCAAAACAAAGGAGTACTCTAGCTTCTGCAATAGACTTCAAAAGCATAACTCCTTATCATTTATTTTTACTTTTGCACAAACAAGACCAAGTGGTTTTACTGTAGAAATGTACTTACTATAACTCAGATTTTTCACACAGCTTAAGAGATGTGGTTTTGGTGTCCATAAGTAGCTAAACTTGTGACAAAATTTATGTGATTGTGACCCATGTTACACATGAATATTTCAAAATTTATAATATTTGTTCATATAACCATATTCTTCAATGCAGCATTTTAATAACTTTAAGATTTTTTCCTATACAGTTTGTTATATGGCTATAGAATGCTATGTTTATTCAGAGAGATTATTTAAATATAGTAGACATGGAACTAAAAGAATAACTTCTTCAAGGTTAAAGCAATGTACAAAAGTATTCCAAAAAGCTTCAAGTTGGTTATATTAAGATTTTACCCTTTTAATTCATCAAAACCTCTCTCAGAGATATACTGGAGAATTCTTATATTCAAAATGAGTAAAGTGCTCTTTGTGCACACACATGCCAGTGGAAAAAACAATTTTTAATATGATAAAACTGAATAAGAAGTAAGATTAGTTTCCCAACTAAGAAAGGTCTTTGAGGTTTTAAATAAGTCATGATTCATTAACTAGTTGGCTGTCTCTTGTTTCATTCATCAGAGTTTTCACACACACAAAAAGTACCTCCTTTTTTAGTTGATACTCTTTAGACCTTATTAGCATATCGGATATATACTTGAAAGTACAAAAGTGCTTGTAGTTAAAAGGCCCAGTTTTCAGTAGTTATCATATGGAAAGGAAAGAAATAAACTACTTAAAATAATAATCACATTTAAAACACATTTCTAAAAATAAGCATGGCTATGTTAATCTATAATTTATCATTTTTCAATGTTCCTCATTATGAATATATGTCTCATTTAATTTCATCATATAAATTTTTGCCACTTTGAAAAATTACCGGTAGCAAAAATAGGGTAGCACAATAAAGAAGCTGCCAAGAATAAAAAAAAGAAGATGCAGGTAAAATGTTCCTAATGCTTCAAACTTTAGCCTCTAAGACTTATTCTGTGGTCCTTTTAAGTTTCCACTGATATGCATTAAAAGCAAATAATCCAGTGCAGCATTTCTAGACATGAAGACGTAGGCATGATTTCATGGTGATAAGGTTTCTTCTACAGAAGATACAGAGGAAATAATTGTTTCTATCAAATTATAATCAATCCTTATTCAAAACCAAATGTTATCATAAGAAACAACTATCTCATTCATGGACAAACAGCAGCTCTTATTATTTAATTTACTCCAAATTATGGGCATGGATATTATTTGCATTTTATTCATAAAACCTTTGGTGTATGACTCAGAAAAGGTGCTGGGGACAGTGTGATAATACCAACACCAGATCCTCAATTGCTTTTGTAGCATAAAAAGAGAAATGTGACTCAACTATCAAATTAGTGACCCAAATATTGAAATGGTTGAGAAAGTATTACCATTAAGATTGGAAAATATTCTAGGCAATTATATATATATATGATGACAGAATTTTTGTATACAGGCCACAAACCTCATACTAAAAATCAGACTAAATTATTGTTTATCTTTTTACTTCTTAATGTCATTCTTTTCTTGAGCAAAAACAATATTATTTTAAAATGAGCTTCAAAAGTTTTCTATAGTCCAAATTTCATTATATTCCCATTAATTACTATTGTTATTCAACATAAAAATAAATAACATAGCACCTGATTGAAATTACTTGGCAAAAGGCTGTGTTTGGAAGAGCAAAATACATTGAAACAAATGAAGTTTGAATCCAAAACCACAATTATATTTTTCACAGGAAAACCACTAGCATGAAAGAAAATATAAAAATAGAACTTTAAAATTGTTTCCATTTTTATACTTTCTTTCATCCATCCAATATGTAACAATCTTATGCATGAAGTTATAAATTTGATGTAGGTTTGATGTATACATTAAAGCTTTATTATTGGACTCATTATTTCGAAGCCTGTCTCAAAATAAAAATATTACCTGGGTATAATATTTATTTTGTAACGTTTATTTTCTCTGAGAGAGACTAAGAATGATTTATATTTATTTCCAGAAATTGAAATTTCTGGTCAATTCTTACATTCTGTAAGCGTCCCTCTATGATTTTTATAGCAAACAGCCATAGCAGTTTCAAAATAGAAACTGTGCTTCTATTAGCAGCTAAAAACATATCTACAATATAGAAGTTCTTAAATGTGTTGAACTATTATTCACTGGGTTATTATTTTAATGCTTAAGAGATAAACTGAAAATAACATAATTGAGTTTAATATTTCAGGGATTCTCTTATCTTTTATATCCATGTTCATAAATAACCTTAATATGCTCTGTAATGCTCTAAAAAGCTGATTATAATTAGTCTCCTTCCATCAATATTCTACTTGACAGAACACATTCAGATGTCAAGATCATCCACACATTGGTACTCTGTTACTAGGGAATTTCTATAGTGATTAAGGCCCCATAACACACCAGGGGATGGAACCAATGTGGCATTGCTGGAAAACAAGCATCTGTTCTGTGGAACATCCTTGTTTTCTGCACCAGATCTCAATAAGAGCTCAAGGTAGAGGGAGTGGTGGAATGGTAACTTGAGGAACTCACACCTCTATACACTAGCAACAAGGCCTCTCTCCCTATACAGTATCCATGGAGACCATGGCCTTTCACTGCCACCCAGAAGTAACAAGGTACTTCTCCACACTGGGATGAGATCATAGCTGGCCAACCATACAGTCAGAGAGGCATCCCTCTGCTGTGTCAGTAGAGACCACACAGGAAACTCCACATCCCACCCAGAAGTAGCAAACCCACCCTTACTGAGTGTGGAACCTGGACTTCTACTTCTACTGGATGGTAGTGAGGTAGCTCCCTTCCTTTTCCTAGAAGGACAGAGTCAGAAAAAGCCAGCCAAAACAGGTTTACACGACATTCAACATTTCATAATATAATGTGAAAATGTCTAGTTTAGAACTGAAAATCATTCCTCATACCAAGAAATAGAGAAAATCATAAACTGAATGGAAAAAATTCAGTGGATGTCAAATTCAGAATGTCAAACATGCAAAATCTGAGAAAGATACCAGGGCATCCATGATAAATATGCTGCAGTGAACTAACACATTATGCTTAGAGAAAAAAGAAAACAATAGAATGCTTCAGTAAAGAAATACAAACTGTAAGCAAAAAACATATATACATACACACATACAAAATGGTAAATTTTAATACTGAAAAATACAAAACTAAATCATAAAATTCATGGATAGTATCAACAGGAAAATGAAGAGGCAGAGAGAGAATCAGTGAACTGAGAGGTGTACAGAAGATATTATCTCTTCTCAAAAATAATAGAAGAAAAGAGACTGGGAAAAATGAACAGAGCTTGGGGACATAAAACTATAACAATGGATCTAACATTTTTGTCATGAGAGTCTGAAAGATAGGAGAAAGAAGGCATGTCTGAAAAAGTACTCAAAGAAATAATAACTAAAATCTTTACACATTAGCAAGAGATATAAATCTACATTTTCAACAAGCTGAACAAATCACAAGAAGATTAATCTAAAGAAAACTCATAAATATTATAATTTAAATTGTGGTCACTAAAGACCAAAAAAGAATAAATGAAATTCAAAGACAAGTGACACTTTTCCTATATGGGAAAAATAATTAGAATGTCACATTATCATGAAAAGCCATGAGGCCAAAAGGAAGGGGCACAATACTGGCAAAGTGTTAATAGAAATGAAGTGTCACATCACAGTCTCATCCCCAGAGAAAACATAATCCAGGAATGAAGGAAAAATCAAGACATTCTCAGATGAAGAAAAACAAGAGTTCTCACCAGCACAACCATCCAAAACAATAGATAAAGGAATTATTTAAACAAAAAAGAAACAGTAAAACATCACCTTGGAATATCAGAATTAAAGAAAAAATATAGTAAGAATTTACAATAGACTTTATTTCTCCTAAATTTTATAGATTATATTGGATAAGTAAATAAAAATTATAACACCACTTAATGTGGTTCTTAATGTATGCAGAAGAAATATTTAAGGTAATTATAATGAAGCAGATAAAAGGATGTCAAGGAAGGCATGATTTTGCACATGATACAAGATAATTAAAATGACAGCACCTCCTGTAATCCCAGCACTTAGGGAGGCTGAGACAGGAGAATCTTGAGTTCAAAGCCAGCCTCAGCAACGGCGAGGCGCTAAGCAACTCAGTGAGACCCTGTCTCTACATAAAACACAAAATAGGGCTAGGGATGTGGCTCAGTGGTCAAGTGCCCCTGAATTCAATCTCCAGTACCAAAAAAGAAAAAAGAAAAAGAAAAGAAATGCAGACTGAAATCCCAACATATCAATAATTACATTAAAGAGAAATGATGTAAGTAAACCAGTTAAGAGATCGGCAGAGCAAAAATCATAAACCAACTACAATTGTGTACCAGACACTCACTTCAAATATAATAATATATACATATTAAATGTAAAAGGGTGGAAAAAGAAATATCAAAGACATGCCTTTGTTAAAGCCATGATAGTTTCATATTAATGAAAACTTATTCTTACTCTTCATGAAGAGTATTAGGAAATATACAAGTTATACAACCTGAAGAAACCTCCCCAAAAGTAGCAGCTAAGGATTTACAGAGGGTCTGGGCTTTAGGCTCAGAAATGAGTATAATAACAACAATAACAACAAAAAAGGAGCCATAAGCAATGCCACAGTTCATTCCCTTTTCTGTGTAAAATATATGTATGTGGCATACTTGTCTAGCATTTAAGGTAGGAGTAGTAGTGGTGGTCATCAAACTTACAGAGTGGTAAGGAGTCTGAAAAAAGCACAGCAGACAAGACTTTTAAGATAGGAGGACAGTGTGAATTGGTTAGTCTGCTGTGGAATTTATCATTCTTAGTGGAATGATAATGGTCTCCTGGTTGACTAGTCTTCCCAACCAGAAGACATCAGAACGGGCACTGTGGGGTAGGGAGACAGCTAACCTTAATCAAAGAAGCTGCCTGTAGTTCCAGGACTTATCATTACTTGACTCTAAAGGCAATGCCTACCATTCTTATATTAATGCCATGATCAAGTGGCAAGACAAGGTCAAGGAATGAAACCCTATCCAATTCTCTAGCCATTACTGGTTGGGCTGCACAGAACCTTCACCGTGGGCACAGCTTGCCTGTGGGCTATCCATCCAATAAATAATCTGCCTGATATGTTCTATAGGCAGTTCTCTAACTCTATGGGGAACAAGTGGGTTATTTTATCAAGATCATTGGTTCCCCCAAGTCCCATTACTGATAGAAGGTCAGTGTTGTCCTCTGTCCTTTCACCAAAGTTCATCAGATGAGAAACATAGGGAGCTCCTAATTAAACAGGCAAGATGTCCCTGTTTAATTATAACCATGAAAACAAAGTTGTTGTGAGCAGTTAATAAATCATTGCTTTGAACTATGTGAAACCTGGACAGTGAGACCTGCTTTCGGGAACCCTGTGGTATGAGGGTGACAGGGAAACTGCCCATTTGCAGCATGACTCCTATTAATAGGGAAGTCCCTTGCTTGTCATGGAATTCACCAGTTCAAAATCCTTGATCTCAAATCCCAGCTGCCCAGAGGTAGAAGAGATGGGTGTAACCTGCTAAGCCCAAACCATGTTGTTTTTCTCAACTTCATCCTATTTACTTCAAGAATTTTTTCACACTGAAACCCTTTAATTCCCATACCTATAAAATAAACTCGCAAGTTTTCATTCTCTTTGTTAGATCCAGTCTCCTCCAAAGCTGAACCATCCCCTGGACCTCTGTTTTTCACTTATTTCCATGTCTTTGTCTTTATTTCTCAAATTTCTCATACCTTTAATATTTCTAATCTGACTCACCACCCTTCTTCGGGCAAACTGAATGAACAAAATTGTATCATTAAACTCAGTGGGAAGTCTTCAAGACATTTTTAATTAAGTCACTGGCTTTTTATTTTCTTAAATAGTATTAGACCTAAGTGTTTTGAATGTTTTGAATGCTAAAAAGCATATTTTCCAAAATGTATGTTGGGCTCAATTCCTTTTCATCTATGAGAAAAAAGTAAGTAAATGTGAATTCTGTTACATCTTTTCACACAGAGAACAGTATCTCTCTCCTGACACTGCAGAGGGGATGGGGGAAATGATTTCCATGGATAATTTCGTTCTTACCTGCAATGTGCTAATATGAACAGGAGTCCCTGTACCATTCACGGTATTCTTTTTAGCTGCATTTCCACCTTTCCCATCAGCTTGCTCCGCCTTAGCAATTCTGGCTTTCTCAGCTTCAACTCTTTTGGGGTTGTTCAACATCACCTGGACAACAGCATACTCCACCAGTGAAGCAAACCCAAAGAGCAGACAAGCAATGAGCCAAACATCAAGGGCCTTCACG
The DNA here is from genome assembly GCA_004024805.1 of Geosciurus inauris. Lineage (NCBI taxonomy): Eukaryota > Metazoa > Chordata > Mammalia > Rodentia > Sciuridae > Geosciurus > Geosciurus inauris. Next base: position 1,568 of record PVHX01029935.1, on the reverse strand, counting down.
TAGGATACTTTGGGAAGCTCCGCAGCAAGGGTGGTGCACTCAGAGGCCAAGCTCAGGACAGAGAAGATGCCTACAGAAACAGAAATAGAAATTAAAAAGTTGCCTGTATTCCTACAAAATGATCTGCAGTCATTGATGATTCACTAAGTTCCTCCCCAGTAATTTTCAATGGGCCATAAACAATTCATTAGGTCCTTTTAAATCTCAAAGACTAGGAGAAATTATAGGTACATGTTTTTATGTGAGGATTATTGATTATGTTTAGGGATGTTTGGAAATACTTATCATCTTAAAAATAAACAGAAATTCAATGAAAACACAATTTGGTTCTGGTTCAAATACTGAAGCTGTCTAAAACTACTCTATAGATTCTCTGAGGAAGCCATAGAGCTGTCTAATTAGAGAGGACTATTTCCCTTTTCAGTTTTGTTTCAGAGAGATTTCAGTAACAGAGGGAATTAACACTCAGGAACAAACAAATTTGAATAAAATAGATACAAAGGCATTTTCTGATAAAAATTATTTTTACTAAAAAAATACAATAGAGAAGACAAAATAGAGAACACTTCTGATTGCTTCAGGAGAAAGAACAAGTTGATTCCAACTTTTCAACAAAAGGAATAGTATTCTGTTATATATAATATTAATTGTACATGAGAAGTTAACATAAGTTAATGTAACTAAAGTAATTAAAGCTAGCATAAAACACAGTAAGTAATTATAAAATCCTAAAGAAGATTTGCAAAAATGAGTCTCTCAGATTGCTACCCTCCCTCCAATTTTCCCTTCTCACTTTCTCCCTTACTTCATACGTTCAGGAAAGGGGAGACTGAAATATGGCCTGTTGACACAGGCTACCAGTAACACACTAGGTCAGAAGAAACCTCATTCACTCTCAAGGAAGACTCACTTTCAGTCAACTCAGTTAGCAGGTTATACTCTGCTCTCGAAGTCCATTTCACTTACCGGGCTGAGTATAGTATTTTCTTCTTAGATGTGGCCCCCTCTAAGAATTAATGAATATATAGTTACAATAATAAAAACTATACTGGACTCTCGTTTCCCTTCCCTTAAGGTGATAAGCACTATATTATTATTAATAATCTGTTAAAACACTAAAACCATATATTCTATAAATTACATAATTTCAAAAGCTTCTAAAAGGCCTCAGTTTTATTAAATTGTTCAAGAACCTAAGATACTCTCTACCAGAAATAAAAATTTTCAGCAAAATATAATGACTTCTGAAGATAAAGTAATATTAGATATATAATAATTTGATAGGCATCTTGCTATTACAGTAACTATCCTCAGTTCTAAGGAAAAACTAAGAAGTAATTAATAGAACTGTATTTTCAAAGTTAATATAGGTCTCAATGTTTTCTAAATTGGAAATTGAAAACAACCCACCATCTAATACTATTTAGCACCTGCACTACTAGCTTCTAGACTACACCATGAATATTTATCTGAATTTCTTTTCTTTTGAAAATTCACATTTTCAAAGCAATCTGTACTGTAAGTAGCACGTTCGGCTTAGCTGTTGTTTAGTGATATATTAAATAAAG
>PVHX01029934.1:0-16369 GCA_004024805.1 Geosciurus inauris | reverse complement strand
CCTTTTCCAAAATAGATCATATGTTATGTCACAAAGCCAGTCTTAGCAAATACAATAAAATAGAGATTCTACCCTGCATCCTATCTGACCACAATGGGATAAAATTAGAAATCAATGACAGATTAAAAAATAGAAACTACTTCAACACCTGGAAATTAAATAATGTGCTATTGAATGATGCATGGATAACAGAAGACATCAGGGAAGAGATAAAAAAATTCTTAGAGGCAAATGAAAATTCTGATACAACATATCAAAATCTCTGGGACGCCATGAAGGCAGTGCTAAGAGGAAAGTTCATTGCACTAAACTCATTCATTAGAAGAACTAAAAGCCAACAGATAAATGAATTGAGTCTCCATCTCAAAGCTTTAGAAAAGGAAGAGCAAATCAACACCAAAAGAGTAGAAGACAAGAAATAAACAAATTCAGGGCTGAAATTAATGAAATTGAAATGAAAGAAACAATTCAAAAAATTGACAAAATAAAAAGCTGGTTCTTTGAAAAAACAAACAAAATTGACAAACTCTTAGCCACCCTAACAAAAAGAAGGAGGGAGAAAACCCAAATTACTAAAATTCATGATGAAAAAGGAAATATCATGACAGACATTACTGAAATACAGAACAAGACAAGGATGCCCTCTGTCACCACTGCTATTGAACATAGTCCTTGAAACACTAGCCAGAGCAATTAGACACATGAAAGAAATGAAAGGGATCCAAATAGGAAAAGAAGAACTCAAATTATCATTATTTGCGGATGACGTGATTCTATACTTAGAGGATCCAAAAAATTCTACCAGAAAACTTCTAGAATTAATAAATGATTTCAACAAACTAGTGGGATATAAAATCAACACCCACAAATCAATTGCATTTCTATACTTCAGTGATAAACCCTCTGAAAGAGAAATTAGGAAAACTATCCCATTCACAATAGCCTCAAAAAAATAAATAAAATAAAATACTTGGGAATCAATTTAACAAAAGAGTTTCAAGACCTCTACAATGCAAACTACAAGACACTGAAGAAGATCTTAGCAGATGGAAAAATTTCCCATGCTCCTGGATAGGCAGAATCAATATTGTTAAAATGGCCATACTACCCAAAGTGCTATATAGATTCAGTACAATCCCAATTAAAATCCTAATGTCATTCCATATAGAAATAGAAAATGCAATCATGAAATTCATTTGAAAGAATAAGAGACCCTGAATAGCCAAAGCAATCTTTAGCAAGAAGAGTAAAGCAGGAGGCATCACTATATCAGTTCTTAAATTATACTACAAAGCTATAGTAACAAAAACGGCATGGTACTGGCACCAAAATAGACATATAGACCAATGGTATAGAATAGAAGACACAGAGACGAACCCACTTACATACAGTTATCTTATACTAGATAAAGGAGCTAAACACGTACACTGGAGAAAAGGTAGCATCTTCAACATATGGTTCTGGGAAAACTAGAAATCCGCATGCAGCAAAATGAAACTAAACGTCTATATCTCACCATGTTCAAAATTCAACTCAAAGGGGATGAAGGACCTGGGAATCCGACCAGAGACAAAATGTCTCATAGAAGAAAAAATAGGCCCAAATCTTCATCATGTTGGATTAGGACCACACTTCCTTAACGAGACCCTTATAGCACAAGAAGTAAAATCAAGAATCAATAAATGGGATGGATTCAAACTAAAAAGATTCTTCTCAGCAAAACAAACAATCAATGAGGTGAACAGAGAGCCGAGATTCTGGGAACAAATCTTTCCTACACACATATCCGATAGAGCACTAATCTCCAGGGTATATAAAGAACTCAAAAAACTTAACACCAAAAAAACAAACAACCCAATCAATAAATGGGCCAAACAGCTGAACACAAACTTCATAGAAGAAAGTATACAATCGATCAACAGACATATGAAAAATGTTCAACATCTCTTGCAATCAGAGAAATGCAAATATAAACTACCCTAAGATTTCATCTCACACCAGTCAAAATGGCAATTATCAAGAATACGAACAACAATAAGTATTGGCGAGGTTGTGGGGAAAAAGGCACGCTCATACATTGCTGGTGGAACTGCAAATTGGTACAACCAATCTGGAAAGCAGTATGGAGATTCCTTAGAAAACTTGGAATGGAGCCACCATTTGACCCAGGTATCCCACACCTGGGGCTATACCCAGAAGACTTAAAAACAGTGTACTACAGTGCTGCAGCCACTTCAATGTTTATAGCAGCTCAATTCACAATAGCTAAACTGTGGAACCAACCTAGATGCCCTTCGAGAGATGAATGAATAAAGAAACTGTGGTATATATACACAATGGAATATTTCTCATCAATAAGAGAGAATAAAATTATGGCATTTGCAGGTAAATGGATAGAGTTGGAGAATATCATGCTAAGTGAAGTAAGCCAATCTCAGAAAACCAAATGTCGAATGTACTCGTTGATAAGTGGATGCTGATCCATAATGTGGGGAAGGACATGGGAACAATGGAGGGACTCTATTCACAGGGGTGTAAGGTGGGAGGGGGCATGGGGACAGTGAAGGTGGTGGAATATGATGGCCATCATAGCCCTAGCTTTATGTATGACAGCATGTATGTTGTGATTCTATATCACTTACAACCAGAGCAATGAAATGTTATCTTCCATCTGTGTACAATGAATCAAATTACACTCTGATATCATGTAAACCTAAATAGAACAAATAAATAAATTAAATATGAAAAATGCTCATTTAAGAGCATTTTATAATGATTACAATAAGTAATATATTAAAGCAATAAAATTATTCAACTACTATAATCAAAAAAAAAAGAAAGTCAATGTTTAGAATTTTTGGTGTCAATGTCATTATTATATGGCAAATAGAATTCATTGATAGAATGTAATATAATTTCATTTTCCTTAATGTAAAATTTTATTTTATTTAAAGTAATAATTACTGTTGTTTCAAGTGCATTGACTTTTGTATTTAAGGAATCAATAATTGACTTGTTCCCAAAAAGCCCTTCATAATTTTTAATATTCTCTTAAAAGCATTAAAAACTATCACATATCCTTTTAGATATGCTCTTCCTTTTTACAAGTGTCCCCTGCTGGAGTTCAGGATCCTTCTGCTCAGATCTAGGCCACTGGTTCTCCAAACTCATTGCAAAGCTGTCATCTTCTGCTCTCCTGTTTTCAGTATTTAGAGATTCTCTCCTAACAAGTAAAGTTCTAACCCTTGCTCATCATAATATATTTCTCTCTTTTAATCCATTATTTCATTTTGGTGGAGTGGCTCTTTTAGCAGCATCCTTTGAAAAGATGCAAGGGAACTAAATTTTATATACTTTTTATGTCTGAAAATGTCTCCAAACTGCTCTCATGCTATTTGTTTTAGTTCAAATGGAGAATTCTAGGTTCAAAACAAAGCTCAAGCAATTTTTCCACTACCTTCTGGCTTCCAGTATAGCTTTTGGAGACAATTTGATTCCAATATTTGCTATGTGACCTATTCTCTCTCACTCTCAATTTCTCAGTCTCAATGATGAGGTTCTTTTATGAATTGCCTTTTTAATTAATTTTGTAAACATTTCATTTCAATCTTGGAACACTTATTCTTAGTTTTTAAAAATATTTTTAACTGTTTGCCAATTTTATCCATCTGATTTTCTCTATTGTCTCTTTATGAAATATCTATCATAAAATTATTGCACATCCTAGAATTATTTTCTAACACTATTTTTTCTTCTATTTTCCATCTTTTCTGCCCTTTTGCTACTTTGTGCAATCTCAATTTCATTTCCTTTTTTATTTTAACTTCTGCTATCATATTTTAAATATATACATATATATTATTTTCTTTTAAGTTTTTATTTTATCATCTTTTTAGGTCATGAATCAATATTTTATCATTTCTTCTGAAAATATTAATTAGATAAATGAATAGTTTATCCTATCAATACCTTTAAGAATATTATCATAAACAGGCTTTTTATTTGCTGGTTTTGTTTTGTTTTTTATCTGGAGTCCAGATTCCCGCTCATTGGTTGACAGAGTGATCATTATGTTGCTAGTACTGAGCAAAGGTAGTCGCCAGCTGTGCTGAATGTGAAATGGGCTCAGATAACAATGAGCATCTTACATAATTTTTTAAAAAATCCTCTTCACTCAGCTTTCAGCAATCCCTGTTCTCTTCTCTACTAAAACCTTCCTCTGGTCTTGCATTGTGAGCCACCACGCTTGCATTTCAAATTTCTCTGGGCTTTTAAATTGCTGGATATTTATCTGTTTTCTCACTTCCACAAATATGTCTCAGCCATACCCTCTCCCATTCTCTTGGTCCTTGTGGTCTATTGTTTTATTGTAGCAACTTTGGAAATTATTGGGAGATGACAAGGGTAAAGCATCAGTTCAATCTCTTTTGTGCCTCATAGAATACCTTGATACTTCAGTCTGGTTTTAGATTTCAGAAATAATTCAGCAAATAAAGGAACTATTTGGAATAACTTAAAGTTCTAAAAAAATATGATTACTATAACAATGAGTTATGTTAATTTTGAATGAAACAACTATATGAACTTAATTCTAAATTAAGTAATAATTATATTTCTAGTATGAGTATATTTTAAATTTGTAACAATTTCTTGTATGACTCTTTTTGGTTGTTGTTTTTTACTGGGGTTTTAACTGAGGTGCAATTTACCACTAGACTACATCCCCAGCACTTCTTTTTTTTTTTTTTTTTTTTTTTTTGGTACTGGAGATTGAACTCAGGGGCACTTGACCACTGAGCCACATCCCCAGCCCTATTCTGGTTTTATGTAAAGACAGGGTCTCACTGAGTTGCTTAGTGCCTCGCCATTGCTGAGGCTGGCTTTGAGCTCACACGATTCTCCTGTCTCAGCCTCCCTAAGTGCTGGGATTACAGGCTTGTGCCACCGCGCCCGGCTCCCCAGCACTTTTTATTTTTGTTTTGAAACAGGGTCTCACTAAGTTACTGAGGGCCTCTCCAAGTTGATGAGACTGGCCTTGAACTTGGGATCCTCTTGTCTCAGCCTCCCAGGCCTCTGGGATTATAGGTGTGTGCTACCAAACCTGGCATCTCTTATTTTAATATTTTTCCTGGTTTGCTACATTTTATCTAGTAAATACTTTACTATTAGGGCTACAGAGATAAAATATTTGTCCATCACTTCCTTAATTAGATCTTCAAGTAGCCAAATAAGCACACTTGGGAAAATTAATGGGTATATCAGAAGTAAGACATCATTTTGTAATTATGAATTATTTAAGTCCACCCCAAATTATTCAAAGAAACAAAAATGAAAACAAAACACTGCAATTGTGGAAGTGATGAGAAGAAAATAATTAATAGCTGGTTCTGTAGCATTTCCCTCTAGTCTTGGAGACAACTGATAGTTGAATTTCTCTTTGCAACAATAAATAAGGAATGTATACAAAATAAAAAAAAAACCATAAAAAGAGCCTTTGTGTAATTTCTGAGATAGTTTATTGAATGAATAACTCATACTGATGACAAGTTGTTGCCCTAAAAATGACTATTAATGATACAGCTAAGTTACTGATTGGGCTTAAAAGTTAAAGTCTAGAACTGGGGCTGTAGCTCAGTGAGAGAGCATGCACTTAACATTTGTAAGGCTGTGGGTTTAATCTTCAGCAGCAAAGAGGAAAAGCTAAAGGCTTCCAAGGACTGTCAAATTCCTTGAGATGAGATGGCCTGTGTGCACTTGGCCTTTTCTTCTGTGCCCACACATGTCAAGTTTGGACTTGTTCTGGCACATTTGAAGCTGTACCTCACTGTCATGTATTATCATGCACACTGTGTCAATAACTATTCTACAACACTTTTAAAACTATGCAAACTTGCTTCTGGGTAAATGCATTGGGTTTATAATGTTATGATTGCCAATATGATCTCAAGAACACTGTTACTGATTGAGTCAATGTTGTGGTGATTGACAAGAAGAAAACAGATATAGACTTTTCAAAAATTTCCAATGGATTTCGGCATGGTGGCACATGCCTGTAATCCCAGTGACTTGGGAGGTTGAGGCAGGAGGATAACAAGTTCAAAGCCAACGTCAGCAACTTAATGAGGCCCAAAGTAACTTAGCAAGACCCTGTCTCAAAATAAATATAAAAAAGACTGGGGATGTGGCTCAATGGTTAAATCACCCCTGGGTTCAATCCCCTGTCCAAAAAAGTTTCCAGTGATACATTTTGAGTATTCTCTGCAAAATATGAGTCATTCTGATCTATCATCATGATCAATAAAGAAATTGACATAATTCATTAAAAATGTAAATATTATCAAAGCTATTAAGACTGAGAATTTTGTTCATTGCTTCAAGGTCTTGATGCTTTTTTGTTGTTGTTCAGAAATGGCAATTTCAGAATGTAAGAAGTGATAGTTGGATTAAAAGGGGCATATTAGAAAGCAGTTGCTTAAAAAAATGTAATAAACAGGATCTATGACTAAAGGAATACATTTTGTAGGCTCTTCAGACTATTGTGCACTGTATGTGACTCAACAATGGATTGTTGGGGAAATGAAAGATATGGACTGATAATATAATCGATGATATTAGATAAATAGAATTAATTAGCAAGCAGAAACTTTAGAGTGTCACCCTTTCTTCAATCTCTGCCTAGACTCTTCAAGACAGGAAATCTTTCCTGACAAAGTCTACAGGATAGCTTCCATATTTTGTTAAATTCCCAGGCTATAGAAGTCCCAGATGTTGGCAGTTCAGGGCTGGTACAGGCATCATCATCATTAGGATCATGGAATTCTTTCTTGTTGCCACACCATAGCTTGGTGCCTGCACTGAGATGTACTTTATGCTCAAAAGAACTTCAGGAGCTCCCAACCACATCCAAATCCCAGGCATCCGAGCAAAGAAGGAGGACAAGGATAAAAGGAGCTCCGTGAGCCCCCATTAACCATCTGCTATGGTTTGCTTACATCATATTGGCCTGAATGTTGTCTCAATGTCATGTTTTGACAAAAGAGAGGCTAGGAAGCATGATCATTCAGTTAACAACTCAATAATCCCCCAAGACTGCTGCTAAAACTCAAGGAGGAAATAGCATGTGACAACTAGCAGCCTCCAAAAGTGCTTGCTTATGTTCCTTCAATTTCTTTCTACTGCATGTTAAAACAAATGTCATTTCCTCCATCTAGAGTTTCTCCTTCTTATATTCATACTCTATTTCCTTAACTGACCATTATATAAATTTGATATATATTTTATATTCTTTCTTTTTACTCTTTATTTTACATGACCTTTTGGTTTGAAAATGGCAATATTGACTAATATTCTTTCTCTAAGGAATTGACAAACTTAGGTTTATATGATTATAATAGCATTTTCCCCATTGGGTTGAGCTAGCTATGAAATATTAATAATATTGAGAACCTCTAAACTTTTCTGATGATAATTGAGAAATGCTTGATGACTTTTTAATCCCCATCCATACATAACTTTATCATCTGTGCTCATTGCTATGAGTTGTCTTTGTTCTTCTTTAAAGTGTTAATTCATGTTTGTGAATTCTAACACTGACTCATTTGTTAAATAAAATGTATCTTCTCACGCTGGAGTTTTGTATGTATGATTATGCTAATATACTAATTATGTGCTACAAAAAATATCTTGCAAAAATTGTAAGGCATGTGGAGTGATAACATATTATTTGTAATTTCAAAGGAAATAAAAACATTTTGTGTAATTTTCATCATATAGTTAAAGATTAGCAGCTGGGTAAAACATAGAAAATTATGTTCAATTAAACCTCCCTATAGCTATGGTTGTCAAATCACAGTATGCCTAACTTTTAGAATCCTTGATAAAATTGCAGATTCATAGGCCTCACCCCTATAGACTCTGATTTGGCAATGCAATGTGGAGCCCAGAAAATTGCATTTTAAATCAGTGCACAGAAATTTGCAGACAGGATGTCAAATGTGATCTAAGGGAAAACAGGGTGTAGTGTGACAGACCAAGGAGAGCTTTCCTCATCCACAGGACCTGAAAGCAAGTAAACAACAGAAAATGAAAAGACAGATACATCCAAGTTAAAGGCTTCTGTTGCTCAAGAGAACATACTTGATATGGAGAGTAATTTATATAAGATAATAAAACCACTTTTCAGTCTCAAGATGAGATAAAAATGAGGATAATTATGATTTTCAACTGCGATAAAATTTTGAAACAACGATACTATTTACAATGTCATAGATTAACATATCCGATATAAAATTTGGGAGACAGTGATTTTATTTTGCAACTCATCAGAAACTAAAAGTTAGTTATGATAATATTGCTGTCAAACGAGCAATATAATGATCATGGTGATGACACTCTTATTCATCAGAAGAAGACTACGCAATAACTTTTATATTATACAAATAAAAGTGTAGTACTTAAGAACTTTGCTTCTGAAGTCCATTCCAGAGGTCCATTTCATGGATTGTGCTTTTGATGCTTCATGCAAAAACTTACCACCATCCCTAAGGTAATCTAGATTTTCTCTTATTTACCCTCTAGGAATTCTATAGTTTTTCATTTTACATTTAGGCCTATGATCCATTCAGAGGTTTTGTTTGATCTTCTTTTTATGTTTGCTTATTTTTAGTGTGGCTACCCAGATATTCCAGTATTGCCTTTGCTCTTCTTCAAAGATCAAGTGACTGTTTAGGTCTGTGTCTGAGTTGTCTACTCTGTTCCATTCAGCTATTTGTCTGGTTTTTCACCAATAACACACTGTCTTGACTACTACAGCTGTATAATGAATCTTAAAATTCGGTGATGTCAGTCATACAACTTTGTTCTTCTCCTTCAGCGTTGTGCTGGCTATATTGGGTCTTTTGCGTCTCCATACAAACTTTAGAACAATTTCCTTGAGATCTACAAAATAACTTGGGGGATTTTGGTTTGACTGCATAGAATCTACAGATCAGGTTGAGAGAAATGACAACTTCAAAATACTGAGTCTTGATAACAATGTCTCTAAGTCTCAGTGATATCAACCATAAAATCAGAATGAAATTGCTAATTAACTCATGAGATTGTGATAACAATTAAATAAGATTATGTATGTAATGTATGTAGTATTATGTCTACATATGAATGTTCAATATTATTGTACTTGAAACACATATCATTCTAAGTTGTGACTAAGAAATAAATAAGTGTAGACTCAAACAGCAAATTCTTATGGTTTATACCCACTGGGGTAGAAGGTATGTGAAACTGCTGTACAAAGGTTTTGTACAATCATGTGCTAAGAATTTTTATTCTAGAAGAATCCCCATATCCCTCAAATCTTGACTATCTTTAAATTTTTCTTTGGAGTGGAATAAATATGCAAGTGAATAATTACTGAAAATCCTGACTATGGGTTACCAAGTTCCTCTTGTCTATAGCTACTTATCATGAATCATAATCTTATTCCTTCACATATTGTCATACTCCTGGAAAAATAAGAAGGTCTAGACCTCCTTCTTAGGGAAGTTCTCTACTCATGCATATGTTCACCTGACACCAACATTGTCGTGGACTTCACTGGGTCTGGGAGAATTAGCTGAGCAATTCTATCCTTAAGGTCTTTCCTATATGATAACTGGAATTCATGAACAGAAGAGAGTATCTATTGTTTTACCTCATAGATAAGTTGTATTTATGAATCACCAGAATCTAGTTAACTTGCCTTCTTAAAGCAGATATAGATTATCTTATTTAATTTCACTTAATGTTTTACAACTGAATGCATCAATTAGTTAGTTTCTAGAAGGAGATAGCAAAAGCTAAAATAGTAGAGCCATCTGGGTTTATTCAGTATTGCATATAACTAAATGTCACATAAAAATTCAACGACTGTTATTGTCATCCTTCTGCTGGTGACAACCAAATCTGTATTCCCAACCCAAATGTATCCCGAGTTTCAGATCCTTGGATTGAATTGCCTCCTGGAGTTATCAAACTACAGTCTCACAAGCAACTACTACCAATTAATCATTCAACCCTCCCCAAAGCTGTTCTTTCCACACTGCTTTTCAGTAAATAGCAAAGCTATGATCAGTTACCAAGCCCTGCATTTTTCTTCTCTACTTGTTTATATTCACAGTGACAGTTCTTATTTATTGATCCTCGTCACATGGTTGCTAAAACTGGCCCCCAAGTTGTTTCCTTTCAGCCTTTCTCCTGCTCTAGCTTATTTTCTATACTACCAACAAAATTATGCTTTCAACAATTCTGAAAATCTTCCTCCTGTTAGTTTCACATTACCTTCCAATGGCTACTCATAACAGATAAGATTAAGTGCCATTTCTTTGCCATTGTGCTTTCCTGCACAATCTTTATGATCTTACTCCAGCCTAACTACAAGGCATCATCTGTCACTTTCACCAAAGCCTACTAGTGACTCTCTAGAGTTTGCATAAAGAATATACTCCAAAGGCCCATGTAATAACAGATTATTTTCAAGAGTGGCTCTCACCGCAACCTGCGTACGAAGGTATGGGCCAGCTGGAAATAAAATGCTGAAAAAATAGTATTAAGAAATAAAGACAAAAGACACAAGAAATATAGTTGAAGAGGGAGCTTGACAGGGGGATAAAAACCTGATAAGTTTGATTCTAACAAACGCAAAATGCCTGCAAATGCTTTATTTATAGTGAAACACATCTAAACATGGGTTTAAGAAAAACTTTGTGAGAAAAACTTTTTCAAGATAAACAAGAAGTGAGAGGCCGTGGGAAACTGGCCTGATTGGAGTCTTGTCATTGTGCAGCAATTCTTCTTCCTCCAGGTAGCTGGCACCTCAAGGCTATTTGGGTGTTCTGCTATCTCTTTCCACCTCTGGGGAGTTGTGTTTGAACCTAGGGTTGTCTGGACCAATAAATTCTGCTGTATCACAGAATTCTCTTTGAGCAGGACATTGCCAAGGCAATGGAGTGGTCTCGGATTGGTGAGATGACACCAAGAGTTCTCCAAGGGGCACACCTCCACTTAGAGATGACTCAGACAAACCCACAATTCATTCCAGGCTCCCAACAAGTGGCATTATTGAAAAGTGGTTGCAATGTTAAGAGAGTATCGCTAGTGGGAGATTTCAGGTCATTGGGTCATTCCCTCAAAGGGAATATGATCCCAGCCACCGCTCATGCCCCTCTTTTTTTTTTTTTTTTTGCATCCCAGACCCATAAGGTGAGCAGCTTTTTTCTGCCATGTGCTTTCCACCACAATGTGCTATCTAACCACAGGCCCAAAACAATGGGGCCAACAGTCCACAGACTGAAACTTCCGTAACTGTCAGCTAAAATAAATCTTTCTTCTTTACAAGTTAAGATCTCAAGTATTTTGTTACAACAACAGAAAGCTAGCACACCAACAGCCACCAAATGCCTACAGACAAACAAATTTAGATATATTTAATATCTTGATCAAAGAACACAAATCAGAGAAATCTCAAAGTATCTCTGTAAAAGGAAGCATTAAGTGGGCTTGTTAGAGTATTTGGATTTATCCTAACTGGTCCTAAGGAAGATTTAGAAAAGTATAGCCAATTTGGAGTAGTAGAGGTTTGGAAAGCAGGAAAAAAAATCAATGGTTGGGTGTCTTCACCTTTTTTTCTTTTCTTTTCTTTGATTCTTTTAATCTAGAGGACAAGTAGTTCAAAATACATCTAGAATTGTCAGTGGTAAAGAAGCAGTAGTCACTCACTTTTGTCTATAGAAAGGGGCACTGAGTGACTTCTGTGTTCACAAGGTGTCCTTTCTCTGTTGTATTCAATTCTGGTCACAGTGGCCTTGCCAGGAGTATTGATTATATTGCGAGAAAGTTGTTTACGTTTAGTTGGGAAAAGAAAGTCCAAACTGTCAGCTTCCAGCAGTGAGCTGCTAGGATAGTTTTTCACTTTCTCACTACCCGTACCAAGCTCTACATCCAGGTTTACCAAACAATTTCAGGCCTCCTGAAAGATATCTGCTCTTCTTAATATATGTCTTGATAGAAGCAGTTTCTAGAACATGAAAAACCTCAACTGTGTTTTTTCCAGGATGCGCTCCTAGTCATTCTGTAGGATTGTTTCCCTCATCACATGTATATGAACATGGGTGTCTAAAAATTCCATAATACATTAACATTAGTTATAAAAATATAAAATAAACTATAAAAATTAAAGTAAATAAAGTGACTTTTATTGATTAATTCACAAGATATCTCATTCTTCTCCCCAAATTTAATCATTCTTATTGCTTGGAACATATATGTAAAGTCCTTTTTCCCTATACAGTAATGCATGTAAATATATTTTTCTCACTCAATAACATATATTTAAATACACAGAATGCATGTCCTAATGGATTTTAGCATGCTTTCTGGATAGCCCTCAAGAATCGTTTGCAAGTGTTGGAATGCTTGTCTATGTTCTTCCTTCACCAGGCTGCAATATGCTTTACTTCTTCGGTGTCTGATAAATCGAAATAATTCCTGAAGAATGCCTGGAACAGAGTAGGTTCTCTTAATGCATATATATGGGGAACTCTGAAATAAGATTGTGGACTATTTACAGAGGAAAGTAAGCTATTTGAAGGTTTTTCTTATGAGCATAGTGTCAAAATGGAGGGAGATAGTTAAGAAGTCTCAGTTAGAAAGACTTTCAAGCATTCCCTCTCCTTTGGGGTTAATATTAAAGTCTGTTCCTAAAGATTACTCTACCCCTATAAGTACCACAATGGCCAGGTTCAATGCTCTCTTCTGAAACTGACTCTTCTGGAGTTTTGGTGGCTACCTAACCTTCTTCAGTATATACTGGCTCACTGTATTTACCACAACAGCTGAGGGACCCAATTGTTCAATCAAAATTCTCTTACAGAATTGGCTCTTTTGACTGCTTCGAGTCTGAGGGTAGAAGATATTCTGAAATTATTAAGGAAGAAAGTTTAAAAATATAAAGAAAAGATATACATTTTAGCATTTTCTCTACTATTACTCAACATATTAAATGGTTCTACTGTGATTTTGACCAAAAACAAGATTTAGGCAACTTGAGTTAGAGAGATTTTCTGAAGCACAGTTATTTGGTGTCACTAACTAAAAAGAGATCTGTATTTTTAAACGCAAGACAAGCATTAAATAAGTCATTTAATATAAATTAGATATTTTATAATTTTTTATCTTTATGAGAAAAATATGATGCTGGTATAAATGAAGGCTAATATTGAAGATTTATATGGGAACCAATAGGCTATTTATTTATGTCATTAATCAAAGACATATAGAATTCTAAACCATAGAATATGGAAAAGAAAGAGGTGAATTAAACGTTTTCTCTGTGTGTGTGTGTGTGTTTGTGTGTATGTGTGTGTGTAGAAAAAGGAAACATACAAAACAAATGTTATCAGTGCTTTTTTTAGTGTAATGAATATGAATGGGTTTGCCTGCATAATAGAAACAGTGACCTTAAAAAATATATCCTCTGAAAATTAAATTAATTGACCTATAAATAGAGTTGTTTGTAACTTTCCAGATGAAATTGCCCATCTGAAATAATCAAGCAGTTTTAGTTTGGGATAAGATTGACTTATACCTATTGACTCATACCTATTGACTCATACCCTATGACAAGAATTGCTCAAGATAGCCGGGCACGGTGGCGCAAGCCTGTAATCCCAGCACTTAGGGAGGCTGAGACAGGAGAATCGAGAGTTCAAAGCCACTCTCAGCAATGGTGAGGCGCTAAGCAATTCAGTGAGACCCTGTCTCTACATAAAACCCAAAATAGGGCTGGGGATGTGGCTCAGTGGTCGAGTGCCCCTGAGTTCAATCTCCAGTACCAAAAAAAAAAAAAAAAAAAGAATTGCTCAAGAACTTTGCTATTCCTTTAAAAATCACTGGCTGTGTAGTGAATTGGATAGATTTAACTCTACTGGAAGTGAGAACATTCTATCGTACATTCTGATGAAGATAGACAATATCTTGCTGCAAGCAATTTACCAGGGATATAGCATAAAGTCACACCCACTAAAGCAAGTTTATATAATTACTGAAATGTGAGAAGACTTTCTCTTTTGAGTTTATGAAAGATCGAGATTAAAACAGAAAATTGTATGCAAATACTGGCACATGCTGAAGAGCATGAATTGTGGAACAATTATTCATGCCTGTATTAAAAAATATGAGATATTAAAAGGCTGATGTGTGATTGGAATGCCATTGTTGCAGACTTTTTAAATGTTTTGTGTTTTAATATTTTAAATTGTAGTACCAAATTTCCACTTTTCACGCATGTACTTCAAATGCAAAAAAGAAAGTTTGAGGAGAGAGAATTTCAGAATGAGAATAAAATTATTAAATTCAAGGCTGACACCTTGGAAAAAGTGACAATAATATATCAACAATATAGAAGTTTTTTCTCATTTTGCTGGAGATGGATATATAATCGATGAATCTAATACTTATTTAAATTTCAGAAGTTTTTACAATATATTTAATAACATTGTTATTTTAATTTGTGTCTTTTCTAGACACCTTTATTAAAGGAAAGTTATTTTTCTAATTCAACTATTCTATAAAGAAGATTTTAAAAGAAATATGCTAGACTTTGTAATCTTATCATCTAAATATATGTCAAAACAAATTACTTCTGAACTATATAAAGAAAACATTTCCATGAATTATAAAGCTTGGATAAATGCATTAGACACTCAGTGTTATTTCAAAAATAAGATAAAAATAAATTCACCAGAGAACTACTGACAGTATCTTAAAATTCAAAATATATGATGATGTTTTAAGCTCTTTCGAAGAATCTTGTTGTATAACCAATACATCTATCTAGACTTTATCATTACATGCTAATTTAGTTAATATCATCATTTTAGCAAATTCAAAAATAATAACAAAATTATCATAACAATGTGAGGCCAGGACAAAGAATGGGTAATATTCTCTTACTTATAAAATGATTAACAGAAACCTTCAGGAACTAATGTTTTAACTAAGAGGTTAAAATGCATATATGTATCAAAATATCACATTGTACACCACAAATATATTCAATTATTATGTGTCAACCAAAACCAAATTTAAAATAGGAGTATAAATCAAATTGACAATAGGAAGCCCAATTGAATGAAATGAAGTGTGCTCTTAGCTCACATTTCTCAAATAAATACCAAATAAAATACCCATTTTATAAAATAAGTGTTATGCACCTAAAATTTTAATACAATAACATGGAAAGCAAAGTCATTTGAGCACACCAAAACACAACTTAACTCAAAAGCATTGAACATGTTGCTGGGGAATTGAAACTAAATTTGAAGCCATTTGAAATAATGCTTGCACAGACTTAACTAAACATAATTACTACCAACAAAGGAAAGACATTATAACTAGTAATTAGGCTAAATAATAAAACGGTATGTGAAGCTCATAGAAGTTTAATTTATATGTTGAAGAAAGAGAAGCACAAAGAAAAAAGGAAAGTTATTATTAAAAATAACAAAGATAAATTGTATACAAATATATATATACAATGTATACAATAAATTGTATACATTTGTCATAATAAATTAATAATCAGAGAACTTTTAATTACAATATGGAAAACAAGTTAATTATAAGTAATTCGGAAAAAGTTTTTCCCCTGTGACAAAATAATGAGCAAGATTCACAGCTACAGCTAACCAAAGCTATATATTATAATCAAAGTTATAATAATCACTTAATGTATATAAACATTTTTAGTGGACCCCAAATTTTTTTATCAGTTGAATAGATTTCTTAAGTGGTATTAATGAAATTTCATTTTAGAAATCAGATTAATTATAAAGTTTATGATTCTAATATTGGCATCCAGACATAATAAAGGTAAAGCTATTTAAGTTTTTTTCTGGCCTATTTAAAGTCCATGGATACAATGGCTCACATCTGCAATCCTACCTACTCAGGTAGCTGAGGCAGGAGAATCACTAGCTCAAGGACAGCCTCAGCAACATAGACCCTTTCTCAAAAAAGAAAATGAAAAAAGGGCTGAGGATGTAACTCAGTGGTGGATTGCCCCTGATCCTTCCCAGCATATCCAAAAAAATGTTCCATATGACCTGCATTCAGATCAGAACATATCCCATTTGTTTTTTTCAAAGATGTCTCATAGTATGAAAGGACTTAAAAAATAAGATCTATTACTAAAATTCGAGATGAAAAAGGAAATATCACGACAGACACTACTGAGATACAGAGGATAATGAGAAACTACTTTGAAAATTTATAATCCAGTAAAATAGAAAACCCTGAAGACACCGACAAATTTCTAGAGGCATATGACCTACCC
>PVHX01029933.1:0-16371 GCA_004024805.1 Geosciurus inauris | reverse complement strand
CTTCGGGCCTCAATGTCCCCATCTGCAGGTGGAGGGAATACAGGATTCCTCAGGGTGGTGTCAGTTTTCAGAGGCCACCTCATCCAGACCCCAGGGAAGGCCCAGGGCACGTTGTGTGAGTCCAGCCGCAGATGCTGGAGACGCTGACTGGCACCAGAAGCCTCCTCCCTGGTGGGCCTGAGGGAGGCCCCTAAGCCTGGGATGGGAGCTTCTGACCTCAAGGCCACACGTGAGCGACGCTCCGGCTGCAGAAGTGGCACCTCTTGTCATCAGATGTTGGAGCCACTGTGATGCCATTATTTTCTTGCAGCAACTTGGTTGGAAAGTCCACTTCTGGATGGCAAGATTTCTCTACGAGCATCTCTCAGTATGCAAGTGACTGAGCTAACAGAGGCGTTCTGAACAAAATCCAGACGTCCCACACGGAGAGGAGGCTCTGGCCGCTGCCTGTGTCTGCAGAACCAGGAAGCTTCATGTGGAGAGACCCACAGTGACGTGGCAGCTGCGTCCAATGCTCACCGCGGCGAAGAAAGATCCCTTCCTGCAGAACCAGGAAGCTTCATGTGGAGAGACCCACAGTGACGTGGCAGCTGCGTCCAATGCTCACCGCGGCGAAGAAAGATCACGTGCTTGGGTCTGGGTGTCACAGGCTGGCGGGTCCCTCTTGAAAACCTAGCTTTTGGAGAACTGGCAGAGTGACATGTCCTTTGTCCCAGCGTCTCCTTGTTATCAGGGTTGTTGGCACAGAGACCACTCCACGATGCCCAGCTGCTCTGCCTGACAGTAAAGGAAATAACACTCAACTGTTTTTCTTTGTTTATTTAAAAATAATTACCAGATAAACATCTGGAGAAGCATCATCTTCTCTCTTAACAACAACAACAAAATCTTGGGAAAAAGTCGTGGGTTGCAGAATGTTGCTCTCGTACCACGGAGCAGACTCGGACCAAATCACAGCTTTGTTTAAAGAGTTAAAGTGTCAGAGACTTTCATCTCTTCCTGCAGCCCTGTGGTTTTCAAAGAAGAGACCAAGAATTTTCCAGGGTTTTCTCTCTCCTTATTAGCAAATGGGCAATACTTAAAGTCGATCTTCCTTGCGGGAGCTCCGGGGAGGAAGAACCCCGTGAACAATCCCACAGAGAGCCCTGTCTCCCCAGGTGAACCGTGTGCAGACCCCACGGAATCCTGGCTCCTCAGTAGAGAAAGTCAGAGCCCCAAGAGGCACAGAGGCAGCTGCCGTGTGCAGGAAGAGCTCAGTGCTGACGGGACCATCCTGGAGCCGCCTCTCAGGACGTCACTCCGCAGTAGGCAAGGCCTCGCACCACAGGGTCTGCATTGAGGCTGTTGTCTCACCTTCCATGGTCAGGAAGCCAGCTGGGCCGGGGCCCGCAGGGCACCCGTGAAACACGGGGAAAGAAGTCATTGCTCATGCCTGCTTCTCCCACAGCACGGTGGATAAAGGAAAGGGGTCTCAGGTAGAGGTGAACTTATCACTAAAAACAGGCAGCAGGAGGAACACAGGGATGAAGGACAGACTCCACCAGAGAAAGCACAGAGTGACGTTTGGATTACAGAGAAATGTCTGCTGTCGGTGCAGTAAGGCCATTCTAGGTGTGTTCAGGGAGATTCGGTTTTGGTGGTAATGAAATGATACAGTATGATTATCCTTTGTGTTAGGCCGATGGATGTCGGGCGGTTATCAGAGTATGGCTGCAGAGGCACAGGTGTGGTTTCCGTCTTAGTCCATGGTCCCCAGAGATGATGATGGTCAGTGCAGGCAGCACCTGGTGAGTCCGGCCTTGTTCAGCACAACTACGGAGGAGAAAGGAGATTGGCCAGGCGCGGCGCGGCCCATCTCCAGTGTCCAGGGAGGGAATTCTGGCCACCACTGCTGTGTCCGTGTTCACCTGTAAACAGGAAACAGGACTTGAGCTGGATCTTGGAAAGTGTGTAGGAAAGAGAAAGAACCAAGACATTCCAGGAACCCCCGGAGGTGGCCCTTCGCAGGAGCAGCGATGAGTGCCGGCCTGTCTGGCCTCCGGAAGCTGCAGCGTGTGGGGATGGAAGGTAAGAGGTCGGACGCTGGAAGACAGACCCTTGTTGGGAGGCCACGAAACCCAGTGGTACAGTCGATCGTCACAGAGAAGAGCAGGAGCCTGTCGATACAGACGTGCTCCAGAGGACAGTCAGAAGGTGAGCCACCAGGTGAACAGGCGGAAATGAGCACCTCGGAGCCCAGGGAGAAGCTACCACAGCGAGGCAGCCTGAGCCGAGCTTGGTTGGAGGAAAGAAGAGGCCCGAGGAGGGAAGGGCTGTCGTTTTAAGAGTCCAACCGCCTGCTGCCTGCACGAAGGACGGAGGGAAATCTCAACTTGTCGTCAAGAGACAGGAGTGTGGCTGAAGAGGGGAGCCGGCAGGGAGGCTGGCCAGGAGGCCGGCCCCCACCAGGAGTTGTTCCAGGTGGGAGAAGAGTCCCGAGGGACAGCCAGCCCAGCACGTTCCTCTCTGCTGGATGGAGGAGTGGGAAGGAGCTGGCGCCCTTCACTGCTGGTGGGAGTGGACAGCCGGTGGGGCCCAAGCCTACAGGGGACCAAGGAGAGCCCGGCGGGGTTCACAAGGCCCCAGCCGGGCCCCGCTGCCTGTGGCTGGGTGTGAGGAGGTGAGCCACGCCTGTCTAATGTGAAGAGACAGTGGGAAGTGCCAGTCAGGGCCAGGAGGTCGGAGGGTCAGCTGA
The DNA here is from genome assembly GCA_004024805.1 of Geosciurus inauris. Classification (NCBI taxonomy): domain Eukaryota; kingdom Metazoa; phylum Chordata; class Mammalia; order Rodentia; family Sciuridae; genus Geosciurus; species Geosciurus inauris. The sequence goes on along the minus strand of PVHX01029933.1, from coordinate 13,637 downwards.
ATGCCAGCTTAGAACGGGAAGGCACGCAGGAGGCAGAGGAGTGCCCACGCAGGGGCCGTGGCGTGTGGGACGAGAGGCGGGAGAGGCCGGTGCCAGGCTGAGCCCGAGCGAGGAGCGGGTCTCGGGCCGCTGGCGCTGGTTGTCCCGAGGAAGGTGGCGGGGTGGCCTCCCTGCGGGCTCCCACTGTCTGTGGATTTCGAAGGCTTCCTGTTTCCAGAGGCTTCTGGGCTGTTTCTGCACACGCCCCGACGGCACTTCAGGGCTGGACCACGGCCAGCCAGGCGGGCAGAGCGCCTCCGCGCTTCCCTCCCTGAGCTCCCTGAGGGAATGGACCCTCCCGCGTGTTTGTAGGTCCTCCTGGGCACCCAGACAGAGCCGCCAGAGTGGGGGGCAGCAGGGTAGGAAGCCTGGCTTTCCGTGAGCGTGGCTGCGAGCAGGGAACGGGGCGTCTGCCTCCGCCTGCTGGCTCACCAGTCTCTGCTTCCAGAACGTAAGACAAGCACACCTGCGTTTGTCTACCTCACCCTAGACTTTCCCCTGCGGGGAAGTCCCATAGGGGACAGGTGCCAGGTGAAGTTCCCACTTGCTGTGTCACTGCCCTAACTGCATCTCCTCGCCCCGATCCTCGCCAGGCCAGCAGGTGGAGGCCATGTGAGCCACCGAGGCGTTGGGCGGAGCGAGGCAGGGCAGGGGGCATCGGATCCCCTCCCCATGTATGTCCGCCCTGAGCAGGTTCAAGTTCAGCAACCTCTGGACCTCTGTCACCAGAGCACGTGCAGAGCTGCCCGTCCTGGAGGGGTCTCGGCCCTGCGTCTCCCTGCGGGCACAGCCTGGGCCTGTGAGACGCGCAGTGGGTGCGGTGCTGCTGGTGCACAGCAGGTTGTCCCTTCACACCAGGGAAGCTCTCCCTCCGCGCTCCTCACACTGCCGCTCCCCTCGGCGCTGAGCACGCGGAGGCTGCTCACACGCAGAGCTGGCCGCGGTTCCGCTGTGTTGGGGGGTTTGCTCCCAGAGGTCACCGCGCCTGGGGCAGGTGCGGCTGGACTGCGGGGGAGGCGGCTCTGTTCAGCTCAGCCTCACTGGGACTCGGGCCTCTGCTCTCCCCGTGCCCACAGGACGGAGCACCCGCTGGCGCAGCTGTACTGCCACTCTATCATGGAGCACCACCACTTCGACCAGTGCCTGATGATCCTCAACAGCCCGGTGAGTCCCGACTGCTGCCGTGAGCACAGCGCCCTTCCTGTCTGGCTAGCGACCTCACAGCGCCTCCGCCAGCCAGAGCCCTCTTGATGCTGGCCACAGGGAAGCGTGGCTGCTCTGGTAGGAACAGCTCTGTGGCTCCTGCAGCCCGGGGTTTGCTTTTGGAGCCACACTGCCCCTCTCCCGCTGTGGCACTGGGCGACAGCCTCACAGCCTCACTGCTGTGACAGCCTCACTGCTGTGCCCCAGGAAGCACCGCAGCCCTTCTTCCCCACGCTGCTCATTGCCACGTTGTCAGGGAAGAGCGCGGATGGACCACCTGGTGACCAGGCCCTGTGTCCATGCCAGCAGACGTGTGCCGTGCTTCGTAAACCTCCTTACGCCGAGGAAAATAAGGCAGGAGTCGTGAGCACCAGAGAGCGTCTTAGGTGGCGTGCCGAGCGGTCACGGACGCACTCCTTGTCCTCACTATCCATCCTCTGCGCGTTCCCCATGTGACAGAGCGCAAGTTGTAACTGCTGTGCTGGACAAGCACTAGCGTGGGGTGACCCTAAAGTAATCACGCCACCACGTCTTTAAGTGGGCCCCTGGCTAGTGCCTCCTGAGCCCGAGGACAAAACTCAGAGTCCAAGACGATTTCTGACCCTCCTCTGTAGGTAGAAGTCCTCTAGTTACCTTGGGTCACAGTATGTCGCACCCAGCTCTCACTTCAGAGCCAAGGTGAGCAGTCCTGGGTAACTGGGAGCTTGACGTGAACTCTCAGGTCCCCCCCACGTGGTGCTTCTCTCTTCCTCACCGTGAGCTTGTGCTAACTCCTCCCGCACCCCTACACCTGCCCGTGGTCTCCTACCCCTGGAGACCTGGAGAACAGGAGTCGAGAACAGGTAGGGGGCCAACGCTCTCAGCAGTCTGTTCTGGTAGGAGGCCTCTGTGCCAGGCAGTGTCCCTCGGAGTTCTTCCCTTAGGGTGATGTGCTCCCCGCAGAGCACCCTGTGTGGGGGCCTCTCCTAGGAGCCAGAGTGGGAGCCACTCTGTCTGGCCCTTTGACCTCCCAGGGTGGCATTGGACACAGTGCTGGCTAGTCCTGCTCACCGGCAGGACCTGTGCACAGGACCTCCAGGCTGTCATTTGAGGTGTGAGGACCCACTCCCACTCTTTGTGACCCTGGGGTGGTGGAGTCAAGACTCATGCAGCCTGTCCCCGCCTCCGCAGAGCATCCATGGGGGGCCTCATGCAGGGGCATCACCGGGGCCTGTGCCTCTTGGTCGTGGATCAGTTCCAGTGTCACCGTGGTACACTGTAGAAGCTATGCCTGCCCTTACACCAGTTGTCCCGGGTACCACAAGCTAGAGTTGTGGGTGCTGGATTTTGACTTCAGCAGAGAAGGAAGCCTTCCCACTCCCCAGGCCCCCGCGCCCATGGCCAGCTCTGCGGGCAGGTTCTCTTCCAAGAATGCCAAGCACATGGCCTGCAAAGGCGCTGGCCTCTCTCCACTTGATGGCCCCAGGGCTCGCCTCAGGGCTGCTGGTTTCTGTGCGCGCTCTGTCTCGGGAGCAGCTGGGGACCTGCTCGGCTGGGGACCCAGTTACCTCCAGAGGTCTGGCTGTGGCCCCGCTCGCGTGGTCTCGCGTGGTCTACCCAGCACCATTTTCCCTACAAGCTCTGCAGAACCAGGTGTCGTGCCACAGTGGCAAAGACGTGCTTCCCTCTCAGCCGACTGCTCTCCACAAGCTCAGCCAGGACCCGTTTGAAAACCCATTACAGGTTCAGTCCCCCAGCAAGAAGGCTCTTGCCTTGCTGAGCTCTTTGAGGGAGTTCGCAGCAGTTTCTGTCAGTGCCCTCTTACTAGATGGCACAGTTGCCGTGTGAGGTGTCCTTCCTCAGTGCACGGGGAGTCTGCCGCGTCGGCTCTGAGGCCTGCTGCAGATTCTTTCTTTTAGGCAAGATACACAAAAGTCACTGCCTCTGCTTTCAGAAGGAGAAATAAGACGCAGCCCCACAGACACCTCATGGTGTGCTCGAGATTGTTTTATCTTAGATCCAAGCATCTCACAGTTATGGGTAGTCCTCCACTTGGCCCAGAATCTACAACCACTTATTTCAAAGACGTCTGTGTCCATGCCTGTCATGACACGTTTTTGTCATTGATGTGAGTGTGCCACAGCTGGAGTGACTTGGCCTCCTCCAGCCAGTGCGCTCCGGCCCCGGCCTGGACAGCCAGCAGCTGCCCAGTCCTCACAACAAACCCTCTGCCTCCTGGCCTCATTCTTAGACCTCTGGGCTATTCTTGGCACTGATGAGTGAAACACACCGACTCAGTTCGCAGACGTTCTGAGCAGGTCTCGAGTGCCCAGCTGTGTTTCACTCACTTCAACATTAGAGAGCTGCCAAGATGTGTAAATTCACACAGAAGTCCGTCTGGATGGATCACAGAGCCACAGGACGTGACTGGATGATCAGGTTTGACCCTCACAGCTCTGCTGTTGACATCCCCTCACGTTTCAGTCTTTCTTGCTGTTAGGTCACATCCCTGAACATGTCAGAAGGAAGAGTAGGTGGCCAGGAGGTGTTCCGTCAGAGCTGAGGCCCAGGGAGTGAGTGGGACATCACCCAGGGTGGCGGGGAAAAGCAGAGGGGACACCATCTCCCATGCCACTTGGAGCAAGTGGGCATCCCCAGGGAAAACGCCAGCACGTGCCAAGACCGGGGCTGTGTTCCAGATCACTCACAGGCGGCCCTCCCGGCAGCATCTCTGGGTGCAGCGCTAGTGAAGCTTTTCTTTTTCTTTATGAAGGGCAATCAGATTCTCAGTGGCCTCTCTGTTGAAGAATACAAGGCCACGCTGAAAATGATCAAGCAAGCTATCCTGGCCACAGACCTGGCGCTGTATGTCAAGTAAGTTTTAGGAAATACCCTCCGAGGTAGGCTCGCAATCTTCCCTGTGCCTGGCCCAGCCGTGCCGGGAGGGCTTCATGCTACGCGGACAGACCCCTGGCAGTGCTGTCCCTCAGGTGATGGGGGAGTTTTAGTTTTAGTGGCCAAAGAGCTCTGCCCCGTTATTCTCTGAGCGCGAAAACTCACAGAATACACAGCTGTTTCCCTTCTCCATCTCCTGCTGTGTCTCTGAGCCGTGTTCACATCAGATCTGACTCAAGGTCATTCCGAGGTAGCCCAGCTGAAGGTTCTGTGGGCCTGTGGCCTTCCTCCCCTGCGGCACCCAGCTCATCCAGTTCGCACTCTTTCTTACCACCACCCAACCCTGGGGGGCAGGAAGAACTGCCAGAACCCAAAGAGCAGCTCAGGCTTCCTTTTATTTGGTTTTGGCACAAGAAAGGGACATTCACGTACAACTTTGAAGTTACTGATTCTAAAATAAGACCACGCATTAAAGTGGCGTTTGTAATCAGGCATCTGCGTGATCAAGTAGCTTCTCCGAAAGCTCGACAGTTGAAGGTTCTGACTTGCAGACCAAAAGCCCGGGGCTCCTTGTGAGATGGACAGTCAGGAGTCACCTCGACTTCCAGGAGCACAGTCTGCCCTCTCACGAGGGTTCTCAAGCCCCGTCCGAGCCACTCTTAGAAGCAAAGCAAACAGACGTCCTCTGTGGAGTACCCAGCAGGACCGGTGACACCTGCTGCACCATCGCAGCCACTGAGTTAGGACACAGGGAACAGCGGCCTTCCCGTCGTTCACACGAGTGCCGAGTCAGGATTGCCACATCACCAAGAACTTGAAACAAACCCGACCTCACAGCCTGCCCAGTCATCCAGGCCTCGTGGGTCTCGCCCTGTCCCCGTGAAACCTGCTTGACATTGACCCTCAGCAGGTAGCCAGCTCTGTCCCACAGGCTTTCCTTGCCCGGAGCCTGTCTCCAGCTGGACCTGGAGCACTGGGAGAGGAGCAGTTCCCAGGTGCTCAGCCGTGCTGGGCCCACAGGCCCACAACACCCTGGCCCTGCCAGCTCACGGAGTGATCACAGACGCTAGGCTGACTTACTGGCCCTTCCCGGGCTCCGGAGGCTGCCCAACGTGGCCACTGTCTTGCCCTCTATTTCACAAAACATAGGGACATGATATGTGAAGCTAAACTGAGACCTGTAGCTCTCGTTATGTCCTGACCTTAGAATATCTTAGATCGTGCTTGATGTCACACTGTTTACTCACTTTTTTAATTTAAATATTCCAGAATTGAAATGATCACTCTGAGGTGTGGTTAAAAATCAGGTGAAGGTTAGCATTCCACCCAGACCACACGAGCAGAGGGAATGTAGGAGATTAAGTATTTTCAGATGATGGTTTCCTGGGTCATAAGAGGGAAGGTGTATCCATGACCCTTTAGGTCCTTGGGACAGAGCTGGGGACCTCATGACTGCCTAATGTGTTTTCTGTATTTCAAGGAGGAGAGGAGAATTTTTTGAACTCATAAGAAAGAATCAATTCACCTTGGAAGACCCACATCAGAAGGAGTTGTTTCTGTAAGTCACTTTCCTGCCAGCAAGGCCCTCACCCAGTGCTCGTCTCCTGTCACTTCCATGGCCACTGCGGCCACACAGTGGTCCTCGAGGCTGCCAGCCTTCTGTAGCAGAGAGGGGGCTGGACGAGGACATCTCCTTGACCTGACGGCAGTGAGGCTGCGAGTGCTCTGTGCGGACCTTCACGTGAGATCGAAGAGCAGCCCTCAGCTCAGGCCAGGGGCTCCCTCTCTGCCTCCCTGCGTGGGGTGGAAGAACTGAAAACACCGTGCCCACCCCTGGGAGCAGGATGGCGACGGGCACTTGCCCTGCCCGAGAGGATGGGGCGGTGGCACTGCCACAGCTGGGCAATGCGGGGTCCCCCTTCCACATGCTCCACCTGTCCCTCCTGCTGGCCTGGAGCCACCCTCACTATTACTGTGACTGCCCCAGGGGTCCTGAGGGTCTGAGTCGGTGGACCTGTGCCAGGGTCTGTAACGCAGGCAGACCTGGGAGCTGGGAATCGTGCTGACACAGTTTGCGGTCCACATTCCTCTGGGTGCGGCAGGGTCCCCAGCAGCTGTGCTGCTATGCAGCCGCCTCACCTCGCAGGCAGCCTCAGGTGTCTCCAGAAGCCAGCAGCTGGGACAGTTCCTACTAGCTGAACCCACCCGGCGGGACCTGGATACGGGCAGGTCTGGGCGCCACCTCTCTAACGTGGACTCTCAGGAGGAAGCAGGCGGTGGGCCTGAGCGTCCTCTGCCCTTGCCTGGCGGTTGGGCTCACATAGGTCCACCCTGCCCTCTGTGGAGGCCGCGGTGCTGGCTGGCCTTGCTGACCATGGTCCTCAGTGGTTAGAATAACTGGAGTGCTGGTTTCCTGCGGGCGGGTTGGGGTACCATCCGCCGCCTGGCGTAGGCAGCAGAGGTGCTTCACGTCGGCGTGTTGTACAGGCACCGGGTTGTGTTCACGTGGAAGGAAACGGGAGCCTGTCCCTTTTGTCTTCCAGAGCGATGCTGATGACAGCCTGTGATCTTTCTGCAATCACAAAACCCTGGCCCATCCAGCAACGGGTACGTGGCTTGGTGGAGATGAAGCAATAACTGAAGTGTGAAAGCGGGGGCCGTCTCTGCCCGCAGCAGCCTCGCAGCCAGTGTCCACGCGCGTGTCCCTGGGCTTCGAGCGCTGTGGACAGATGACGGACCAGGGAAGCCTGTCCTTTCTAGAGGCATCTGCACTTGGTATCTGTATGATGGTGGAGAGAGAGCATCTGTGTCAGCACAACCAAAGTCCGGCTGCTGGGAAGGCTTAGTCTTGGCGCTATTTGGGCTCATTTTGGGATTTTTTTAGCACATCCTTTTAAAAATATTGAAAATTAGAAGGAAAGTGATCTTCTTATGGTTCACCCACGAGGCTTCGTCTGCTCTAAGTGGGCTCAGCAAGCGGCGTGTCTGCACCCTGGGGCATGTAGATGCGGAAGTGCTGACGGGATGTCAGGAAGGGGCTGTGGGGACCTGCTTCGCCAGGTTAGTGTGGCTGTCAACATTTTGCGGAGGCGGTGAAGGCTCAGGAAAATCACAGGGGTGCAGAGCTGCCTGCGAGGTAGCTTAGTTTTCGGAGCTACTGTCTGGGTGCCCCAGGGCAGGGTGGGCGGTCTGGGAACAGCTCGCCCTGGGCACAGCCAGCCCAGCCGCCTGCCCTGGAGCGCATGCCCTGAGGGACGACCCGGCGGGCCCTGGCACTCAGACGGATGTCCTTACTACCTTCTTGCCCTTGTGAAATGGGATCACAGGCCCGTGTCCAGACCCGAGGGAGGTGGAAATGGAGTCGTCTCCCACTTCCCTTTCTTCTGAATGAACCTACCTGTTGTTTGTTGGAGGAAAACAAGAAAGAAAAATATTATGTTGTCGTTGTTTTTAATAAAATGAAAAGAAAAACTGTTGGAAGCCACCAAGGAGAGAGTGCCGCAGGGTAGGGAGGCTGCTGACGTACCCACGCAGAGTCCCGTGGCCAGTGCCCCCCACCGTCCTGAGGCGCCTGGTCGGCCACCCCTGGAGCTGAGTGCCCGTCTGTCACGTGGAGGGGCGGGCCTCCTAGGTGGTTTCGGGGACGGGGCAGCAGTGCCTGCTGGGTACGTGGTCGGGGGGGCGCGTGGCAGAGGCCTCCCCTTCCGCACACCTTTGCTCTTGGAGCTGAGCACAGCCATGTCAAGTGCTGCACCTGTCGACAGAAACCCCTGCACATTAGAACTAAGGAGGACTCGAACACATGACCATACCCTCAAAGGTAGCGATGGCATGTCAAGATTACCAGCCACTCACTCAGAACCGATAGTGCCTTAAAAGAATGAAAGGATAATTTACTCCAAGACAGAAGGAAGACTTTGTGTTGGAGCAAGTAGCCGATGGAATTAATAGGCAACAGTAATTACAATAGTATGAATTAAAAATAAACAGGTAAAAGTATCTCTGCTTGCAGATAAAATTATTATATGTCAGGAAAGCCCAAAGTAAACAACGAGAAAGCTAAACAAGCAAATCATTTATAAGACAAAATAGAAAAGAAGCCTCTATTTATGATGGGGAAGAGTGAATAAAATTACTAAATACCTAAAAATAGACAAACTGTGCAAAAACTATATGAGAAATTAGAAAGCATTTTGTGTTGTTAAAGCACAAGATAAGACTGATACAAATGAGGTGTAGGAAGCATGTTCTTAAGAGAAAAGTCACCGGTACAAAGGTACTACCTCTTTCTCTTCAGGTTAATTTATAGATTTAAGGCAATTACAATAAAAATCACATTGATTTTTGTTCTCAAGCTAGAAAAATTGATTTTAAAATCCATTTAGGAGGGAGCGAAAGCAAAAAGACCCCAGAAATTCTTGAAAAGACGAAGCAATTAGGTGTTGGTGTTCTACCGAGCCTCTATAATCAAGAGTTTGGCTTGGGTGGCACATCAGTGGGACCCAGTAGAACAGCAGACGGTCTAGAATGACACAGAGCGCTTACTATACAACATAGGGTTTCAAATGTAGGGGAATATTGAGGAGGGGGACGAGACTTCCTCAACAGTGCTGGAGTGTGTAAACGACGGGGTGGGAGAAGGCGGGACTGGATCTGGGCCATCTGTGTCAACTCCAGCTGAGGCACAGAGTTCCATGCAGAGAATTAGCCCACGTGAGCACTAGATAAAAAGAAGGCAGGCTCCTCCAGGACTGGGGCTCAGTGTGCAGAAAGCAAAGGAAACGACCAACAGCCTCAGCCCTGTAAAGAGGAAGCACATGCCTCCGAAGATACCAGGGCACAGAGAAGAAGAGTGCGTGCCGCACAGATTGCATGGCTGACATCCTCAAGAGAGAAAGAGCTGGGGGCTGGGGCTGTGGCTCAGTGGTGGAGCGCTTGCCTAGCATGCGGGAGGCACTGGGTGCGATCCTCAGCACCGCATACGAATGGTGAATGAATAAAATAAAGATCCATTGACAACTAAAAAAATATTTAAAAAAAAAAAAAAAAAGAACTGGAAACAGAAGAGAAGAGCAACAACCCTACAGGAAAATGGGCCCAAGATTTGAACAGAAAGTTGATAGGAAAGAATGGGGATGACCTTTACCTTTGAAAAGGTTCTCAGAACCTCAATCATAAGAGAAAATACACATTAAAACTCTACCGATATAGGCAGGCTTGGCGGAATCCCATGACAGCGCTGTTCCTGACAGTCAGACGCTAGAAACAGCTTGACCACGCACACCAGGAGAGTGGATCAGCATGGGGTCATGTGCCCTGTCCCACCATGGAATGCTGCACAACCCTGAAAACCAACAGGCCATGCAGGAGCATCACAGATGACTCAGGAACGTGCTGAACAGAGGGGCACACCCTGACGTCATTCACAAGAAGTTCTAGAACAGGCAGACTGGTTGCGTGAGAGAATTATCATGTGGTTTTGGAGGGAGGGAGAGGAGGGGCAGAGGGCGACTGGAAACCTCCTGGGGCACCTTCTGTCGTGGGCAGGGTGTGCGATACACAGCTCCATGCATTGTCTAATACGTGAACCATCCCCTTAGGATCTGCGTAGCTTCTCCTCCATCAACGAAAATCCACAGATATTATTTTTCCGCAGTCAGACTGGCAAACATCCAGAAGTTCTACAGCATGCCCAGTTGGGGCAGCGGGGGGAGACCGAATGCACGGTGTCACAGCCTTGAGGACATGGATGCATTCACCACTGCTTTGGGCATCTTATCCCAAAGACACACTGGTGAGAGCATGAAGGTCCTTTATACAGGGGCTTCTGTACTGCGGTTTGTAGCAGCCACGACTAGAAGCACCCACATGCTCACCAGTAGTGACTGGATAGATCATGGCCCATCTCACAGTGAGTCCACGTGACTGTAAGTAGAAGTGAGGGTCATCTCTATGACATGAGCACAAAGACACAAAGCAAGCTGGAGAAGATGTGCGTGTCATGCTATGGGTTACCTGAGAAGGGACAGAATGTGAGTGTCGGTACTGTATAAGTGTACACATTTTAAAAACAGGTTTATCCACAAAGAGAAGTGAGGTTTCCCACAGGACAGGCAGGGAGGAGGCAGTGTGTCCTAGGTGGGACAGAGCTCCGAGCTCTGCCCTGCTTGTCGCGATGGTTAGACTCGCGGGCCGTGCTCGCCGTCTTCCTGATTGTAAAATGAAATTGAGTGTATTTTTAAAATCACAAAATCTTAGAAGTAAAATGAAACAAACTTGATATTGGTTCTAAAACCACCTAGGAAGCGCTAATTCATTCCGAGGGACATTAAGCCCTATTGCTGTAAAACCAAAAGACCTCTGGAGAACCTTGGGGTGCTGGTGTTACCAGTGGCGTTCTGTGTCGACAAGAGCAGGGCCATGTGGCGCAAGAGGGAAACAAGAAGCTTTGCCAATGTGAGAGTGGGGCTTCCAGAACTGGTGGAAAGACAGAGACGACGACAGACTGAGGTTTGCAGAAACCCTCCTGTTCTGAACTGGAGTTGGAGAAGCTCAGTGCATCGGCTGTGTCCTCGCCCAGACCCCGAGGGCTGTAGCAATGAGCAGACCCGGAGCCGACTGGGACCTCCGGCCCTCAGCTTAAGGAGCGGGGCTGCATGCAGCAGTGGTGGGCTCGAACCGGCAGGGGCCTCACAGGACGAGCCGGCAGAGCATCTTCTCACACCAGCAAGGGGGCCCCAGAGACCCCCACGGGGGACCCGGTGTAGTGAGCCTCTGCTGCCGGCATGGCATCGGATGGACGTGCATAAGCATGTTTCAACCCGAGAATTCAAAGTAACACTAAAAATACTGGAAACCAAGCCTTCCATGCTCGTCTTGAGAGCCAAATTGCTTTAAAAGAAGTGGGGACCCCGGCCTCTCTCCTCTTTCATATGAGCCATATTCAGGATAACTACACAGTTGCCACGGGAAGCTCTGCTTTATTTTAACTAACAAAGAAAAGAGCGATGTGGGCTTTGAATATCGCCCTTTCTCAGCCCCTGCATTAGCGAGTGTCGGCCGAGGACATTCGTGATTGCCAGTGTCACAGGGAAGCGCCTGGGCTTTCTGGAGCCACGGGTGGAAGTCCCAGCACTGCCCATGGGGGACCACGCCTGCAGGCCGACTGCAGCTTCCCAGCCTCCAGACCACGTTGCCCCGAGGGAAACGGAGGCCAGAACCACCAGCACATCCGGACTGTGGGAAACTGCAGGATAAGAACACAGCTTATCCAGCAAGGGCAAGGGGCAATCATGAGGAGACCTGAGAGAAGAACCTGTAGGTTGGAAGAAACACGAAGGGCCTGTCCACCCACCGAGGTAAAGGGCTGCGGTGTCTCGGCAGCACCTCGGATTAACAGGTGCTGGGCGAGCAGCTACCTGACCTGCACATGGCGCACCGGCTCCCTCTCACTGGCCAAGCAGAAATTGCACCTTGCTCTTAGTGCTCGTTACCGAAGGTCACAGGCGCTAGTCCTGCGATCGCCTCACATAGAGTCAGTTAGGTGCCATCTGCATTGCCCACTGCTGCCCGGTGGTGGTCACTGCTGTCAGTGAAACACAGATGCAGCGGGGGTGGTGTCTCCGTCCAGGGTCTGTTTTAAAGATGGACATGCTTTTGCCTAAACTCAGTCTCTTGCTGGTTTCAGATAGCAGAGCTGGTGGCAACTGAATTTTTTGACCAAGGAGACAGAGAAAGGAAGGAACTCAACATCGAGCCCACGGTAAGAAGCCCACCTCCTGGCACTGCCCTGGGCAGTCTAGAACCGTGTCCTTCTCGCGCTTCTGTAGGGCCGTCCCAGGGACACAGTTGCTCTTCTGTGTGAGTGTCACACAGAAGGCAGAAGCAGGAAAGAGAAGACGCCCACAGTCCCAGGTTGTCCTGCTGGCTTTGTAGCTTCTGGTAACGGCCAGGTGCTCATGAGAGGCAGGTGCTCCTCTGTGACGTTTTCGTGGCTGCACAGGACACCTGCAGCCGGCGCCTTACACTTGGCGTCCCGACATATGTGGCCCTGCCACCTGCGGCACAGCGATGGATCGCTGCTGCTGAGCGTGGGCCTGCCCTCTTCCCTGTCAGGATGTTTCCAGAGGGGACCCAGGACTGGGGGTGCTTCTACACAGAGCATGGATCTCAAACAACAAAAGCTTCCTGCACCACGTCCGTCTCGTGGAAAGCGCCCCGGGGTCCTCTCTGTCCTTGGGTGGGGAGTGTGTGAGGCGGCTACTTGACTTCCCAAGCTGGCCTGGTTCATCTTTGAGAGCCCACCTTCATTATGTTCTGTGAATAAATGTGCACCTGTCTGTCTGTGTTTTCAGGATCTGATGAATAGGGAGAAGAAGAACAAGATCCCCAGCATGCAGGTTGGGTTTATCGACGCCGTCTGCCTGCAGCTCTACGAGGTATGTGTGCGAGCACTACGGCATGCTGCTTCACTTGTGTTATGAACTAAAACCTGAAGGAAATCGGAAAGAATGGCACTAGGCACATACATTTTGTTCTAAATCAAGAAACAAGAGCTGAAACTATTAGTAGCCTTGCTTCTTTTGCTGATAAACATAATTACATGGAGCACGGAGCACATTTGATATTTGCTGTTCTCAAAAGCTTTAGTTCATTCAACTTAAATGCCCACTGTGTGCAGGTCCACAGGCACCTACTGTGTGCAGGCCCACAGGTTCCCACCATGTGCTGGCCCACAAGCACCTACTGTGTGCTGGCCCTCGGGTGTGCTGGGCTCCAGCAAGCTCCTGGACGTGTGCAGGACAGCAGGGCACGGCACTGCACTGGGGAGCTGAGCCTGCACCCTGCACTCCTGCTCCTCTCTGCACCCACACCAGGGCCTCCATGAGGAATCTGCCTCTCCGACTTCTCTCCACCGCACCGTGATTGTGATATTAAGACACTTGCTCTGAGGATGGGAAGGAAATGTCTAGGAATGTCGCAGGTTCCTGTTCCCGTACTTCTGCTGACTGACCTCTTTGGACTTTTAGGAGCTAGGGATATTTGTTTGTTTGTTTTCACACAAGAAGATCCCCCCATACCCAGTTTACTAGTTTAGATGCTTGTGACCCAAGTACCGAAAGGAGATTCTGTCTTTATCTTTCAAAGTTCAAACAGAAAACTGCTATTAGCATTTAATTATTTGGGAAAAGAGCACTTAGCATGCGGTTACCGTAGCACGTCAGGAACAGAAGAGCCCTGGGAGCTTTCTGGCCTGGGCATTGCTGGGTTCCAGAGACTGGATTTGAAAAGTTCACCTTCCAGGGGATGGACTCTTCACCCCAGGCAGGTGGCTCCTGGACCACACCTGCGTCCATCCAGAGGACGCAGTGGGGAAGCATGGCCAGCGAGGAAGGGAGCCCCTCCAGGGACACCAGGCGCAGCCCCTTCACCCCTGCCTTCCCGCCCCTGCTTACGGGTCCCCAGGAGCACCCAGCACCCTGCACATGGCATTCTGCAGGACTGCCGTCCCCTCGCTCGCT
>PVHX01029932.1:0-16442 GCA_004024805.1 Geosciurus inauris | reverse complement strand
CTCAGTGCCTGGAGCAGAGCAGGAAGCGAGAGCAAGGGCAGGATCTGAGGCATAAATAATTGCCCATCATTTGTACAAATATGCTCTGTGTGGTGAGGAGCTTACATGTTCTGGCAGGACAGGCTGCATAATTAGCGGGGCACAGTACAAAATGAAAATATGGGTCCCCTTGCTCAAGAATTATTCAGAATGTCAAGAAGAAATAGCAGAACATTAAACCAAGCATGGAGCTCTTCTGAGCATGCATCCTATGCAACTGTACAGTTCACCCACCTGGGAGGTGGCCCTGTGTTGACCCTGGGCAAAACAGTCCAGGGATGCCCACTAAAGCCATGCAATGCTAAGATTCTTTAATTCTACCAGCTTAACACATTCCAAGATTTTATAGGTGGTATAACATTGTCCAGACCAAGCTGGCCAAAAGAGACAGAGCAAAGGTCCCCCAAGGCTCATGTCTAACAAAAATCCAATTATGGAGACTCACCCACCTCCCGCTGCCCTCCCATATCAAATTCCGCAGCCACCCCTGAGACGCTCATTCTTCTGTAATTCAAACAGGGGAGCAAGTATAGTAACAACAAATTTCACAAATAGCCCAGGACAGGTGCAGGGGACGTGGTTCTCGTTACTTTTCTAAAGTTTCCAGCACATTCTTGGTGACAGAAATCACAAGCCTTTCATCTGTCTCCAGGAGTCTTTCCTTTCTGTCACATACAGTGATGCCAATAGGTGAGAACAAGAGGAGCGGCAGCTCCGGAACTGGACTCATGCTGGATGTGGGGACACTTCTGCCCGAGAACAGACAGCAGATGGGAAACACGGTCTTCAATTACACCCAGGGATCTAAGCAAAAAGCTTGCTCTTCTTTTTCCTCCTGGAGAAAAACATAAGATTATTTGAAGTGTTGAAGTCAGCAGTCCATAGGTACAGGTCAGGGGGCTGGGCGCAGTGGCGCAAGCCTGCAATCCCAGCACTTAGGGAGGCTGAGACAGGAGAATCCCGAGTTCAAAGCCAGCCTCAGCAAGGGCGAGGTGCTAAGCAACTCAGGGAGACCCTGTCTCTACATAAAACACAAAATAGGGCTGGGGATGTGGCTCAGTGGTGGAGTGCCCCAGAGTTCAATCCCCAGTACCAAAAAAAAAAAAAAAAAAAAGCTATGTGTATTTGTGAGTGCATGTTTATGTATTCTACATGTATGTATATGTATGTATGTATGTGTGTGTGTGTGTGTGTGTGTGTATCAGGAAACAGCCTTCCACATCTATAGGTTCTGTGTGTGCTGGTTCAACCAACCATGGATTGAAACTATTTAGAAAAAAATTGCATCTGTAAGCCGGGCGCGGTGGCGCACGCCTGTAATCCCAGCACTTAGGGAGGCTGAGACAGGAGAATAGCGAGTTCAAAGCCAGCCTCAGCAAAGGCGAGATGCTAAGCAACTCAGTGAGACCCTGTCTCTACATAAAACACAAAATAGGGCTGGGGATGTGGCTCAGTGGTTGAGTACCCCTGAGTTCAATCCCTGGTACCTGCCAAAAAAAAACAAAAAACAAAAAACACATTGCATCTGTACCTGCTTTCCTGTCATTAGTCCATGAACAATGCAGCATAACAACTTCTTATATAGCATGCACATTTTATTAGGTATAATATGCAATCTAGAGGTGATTGCAGGTGAGGAAGTGTGCAGGTTTTCTACAAGGGATTTGAGCATCTGCAGATTTGGGTACCTGCAGGGGTCCTAGAACCTGTCCCCCACGGATACCAAGGGACACTGATCAGAGTTGCCACATCTAGGAGGACAACCTAGATTAGTAAATACTTGGTGGGGGAGATAATGTAGCAAAGGCAAGCTGCAAATCCACTTCTGAGAAGGCTGCCACCTGGGTGGGGAGAGATGATCCCCTGGCTGCCCTGTGACCCTGACCCAAGCCACCAGTGTGCCTATCTCAAGTGCATTCCTTCCCCTACATCTGCCTCCTGTTCCCTTTGGGCAAGTGCATAGAGGAGCTGGAGGGTCAGGAAGAAGGCTGCCATCTGGGTGACGAGCACCTTCTAGCCCTTGTCCCTGTCAAGTTTAAATCAGCAGCTGAAAACCTCCACGGTGTGAAGCCACTGACAGGATTTCCAAGGCCACGCTGTCTTGAAACCCTGTGTCGACAGAGCCTCAACCCAGTTACACACAATCGGACTTTGACTCTGAAATAAGGATCAGAGTGTCTTTAAAGTTCATTTTCTACATGAGTCTGATGCTTCCCAGGAGAAGTAAATTAGGTATTGGGACAAATGGTCAAAGAGAGGTCAGCTAGGTCTTTGCCTTGTGTTAAGTAAAGGGGTACTTCACACACAGCAATGTTAATGACTTACATAAATGTAGTATTAGTAATATTTAGGGTCATATGCTATTTTACTTTAACAATATGTGAAAGATATCTATGTGTGTAGAGAAAGAATGAGAAAACTACATTTACTCATTCCATGCATTTAATTTACATGTTTTGATTTGTCTTGTGGTCGCAGTCTAAGGGTGCCCCCTTCACCTAGAAAGGGGGACTGAAGCTACGGCTAACTGAGGAGAAATAATTTATTTTGGGGTTAGTCTTACAAAATAAAACCTACAAACTCATGATGTGTGTGACTGTATGTTTAAAAAAATAGGATTGTCAGGTTTGGTGGTGCACATCTGTAACCTCAGCTACTCAGGAGGCTGAGGCAGGAGGATCACAAGTTCAAGGCCAGCCTGGGCAGCTTAGCGAGACTCTGTCTCAAAATTTTAAAAGGGGGCTGGGAAATGACTCAGTGATAGAGCGCTTGCCTGGCATATGCATGACGCTGGGTTCAATCTCTATTACCACACACAAAAAAATTAATCTCATTACATAATAAAATGAAAATAGAGTGAGAGAAGAATAAAAAAAGAAAGAATGCTCAGACGAATTAAACACAGCTGTGGGTTTTTTTCTAAACCCAGTGTGACTATTTTAATTCCTCCCTCTGACTCTGAACTCCAGCACCTACATGAAGGCAGGCGCTCCGTCCTCCAAGAGCCTGCTGCCACAGAGATGGCCACCAGAGCATGGAAAACTGCTCAGGGAGGGAGTGGCGGAAAGTGCTGGAACCCAAAGGCGGTGCTGCTCGTATGACATTAACGTGCTTAAACCCAGCAAACGGGACACTTCCTGTGGTTAAAATGGTCACTTTAATCTCAGGTTGATTTTACCACAGAATAAAATAACTATTCATTAGTGAATGCCACCAGACATTGATGTAGAAATGGGAATGAAAAGAGGGTGAGAAGCTCGAAGTTGCTGAAGTCCATTGGCACAAGTCAATGCCGTGGTTCATAGACCAGTAAGTAGTGGGGTAAGACGCCACCTCTCCTGGAGATGTGAGGAACCGGAATGCAGCACGGCTCCCCTAGAAGGCCAGTGTCAAGTCTGACATTGAAATGGGACAAAAACCACATAACAAGGCCTAGTCGTTTTCTTTTTTCTTTTTTTTTTTAAATTGTTGATGGATCTTTATTTATTTGTATGCGGTGCTGAGAATCGAACCCAGTGCCTCATGCATGCCAGGCAAGCACTCTACCATTGAGCCACAACCCCAGCCCACCTAGTCGTTTTCATAAGGAAATCCTGGGGACTGGAGTCTGCTAGGGTGGGCAGACTGGAACCTGTGGGCCAGACCAAGCTCCGTGCTGTTTCCGCATGGCCTGTGAGCTGAGGTTGTTCTCATCCTGTCAATGGGTTGAAAAAAATCAAGAGAGGAATGCTGTTTCTTGAATTTTCGGTACTCCCACGTGAGCTTTTACTGGAACACGCCCACGCCATTCACTCACGTGTCATCTGTCGCTGCTCCAGCGCTCTGCTGGTGGGGCTGAGTAGCACATCCGAGGGGAAACACATGGCCTGCAAAGCCACCAGTGCCACGTGGGACTCTTTCAGAAGGACTTTGCTGAGCTCTGCTCGGAGGATGCCCAGAGCTTCCAGGGGAAGGTGGCCCAGCCCAGAGCTGTAGGATCCAAGCAAGGTCCAGGCTCTTCATAAAGCCACTCTACGGAGCAGAGTGAATCTGGTCCAGCGCCCAGAGGCACCTTCTTCTGTGAGCCATGAGACCAGGAGGCGGGCCACTGGGGAAGGCAGAGAGGACAAGGGCAGAGACATATTACCTTCCTCCTGCTCTAACCTCCCCTCACCCACACTACCTGCTTCCTGCCTTTTCCCCTTTCAAAGCTTCTGTAGCTGCTCATGATAAGTCAATGTTCCAGGTATGATGGAGTTAGAAGAGGAAGGTGGAAGCCCTGCTCCCTGGTACCACCAGATGTGTAAATGTTAGCACTTTTAATCTTCCCATAACTTCCCAATCACGTGGGCATCAGAGACCCGCTTTGCAAATGATATTAGCTATTTCCCCCCACCCAGTGATTGCCATGGTTCCTGGCATTATTCTAGGAACTGCATACAGATGAAGTCATTTGAGCCTCACAGTCCTACAGGTAGATACAATTACTAGCCTCATTTTGTAAGCAAAGTAATGGAGGCCAAGGTCTATTAAGAAATTCACCCAGGGTTGCTCAAAAAGAAAACTCAGGGCCAGGATTCGAACCCAGGTACTTTGGTCTGGAACCAGAGTTTTAAGCGTTCAGCTAGACCCCTCCCACTACAGAAACTGCAAAGAGCCTAAGATTTTGCTAAGAAATACAGCCATGTGTCACTTGCTGAGGGGCACACTGTGAGAAGCTCGCTCAGGTGGTTTCATCGTGTGAATATTACAGAGGTCACACCCACAAACCCAGCTGGTGCACATCACTCTCTAACATGGCCTCAGTCAATCAGGAGCCACAGTAAACACAAGACACAGGAGTCCATGGCCGGCATAACCTGGCACGCGTTTTGCAGTAAACTGCTTTTTATAAGCACAAGATAATATTGCCTCTAAAATTACCACAAGAAGTAAAGTAGGGTGAGGCTGGGCTGTAGCTCAGTGGTAGCGCGCTTGCCTAGCATGTGTGAGGCACTGGGTTTGATCCTCAGCACCACATATAAATAATAAATGAATAAAATAAAAATCCATCAACAACTAAAAATAAAAAAATTTTTAAAAATTAAAAAAAAAAAAGAAGTAAAGCAGGGTAAGCACATAAACCAATACCTGATCAATCACATGACTGTATGTGCTGCACTTTCATGCAGCTCCCACATGGTAGGTGTGTTCACACCAGCATGACCACAAACACACCGTACACGACTGTAAACTACTAGGCAGTAGGAAATGTTCAGCTTCTTTAGAATCTTGTGGGACCCCCAGAGCACACGTGGTCTGCCATTGACCAGAGTGTTGTTATGTGACACACGGCTGGACAGCAGAGAGAGCATTTTTTTGAAATGGGGCCTATTTCTAAGTCCATGGTTTTTCCACTGCTCCTTGACTGACGACCCTTCAGTCCTGGATCCAGCACGCAGAGACCCCACCAATTCAATTCCACCTTTTGATACCCAGCAAGGAGCCCAGCTGTCTTTGCTCTTCTCTAAGCGGAACTTGACTGCTAATAAAGTGAAAACTTTGGGCTTCTTTGACACCAGAGAAATTCTTCCTAGCAAGCACGGAGACCTGTCATGTGTGTGTGTGTGTGTGCACGCGTGTGCACCGGCATGGTGAGTTTGTGCTTCTGGATCTGAGTTGGAATACCGAATGAGAGGAACCAACATGGATTTGCTGAAGGAGGAGAAGATGGAATATTAGCACAGCTACCACTGTATGCAAGACTGTACCTAAGAAGATAAATCGACAGGTTCATTTAGACAAAGAGAACTTCTCTGGTTCTAACCTAGATAAGAAAGTTGGGGGAGCTTTAAGAAATGGCCCGTGTGTGACAATCTACCTGTGATAATACGTGCTGCAGGTATGGTATTGCAATTTGGAATACATCTGGGCTTTGCCCCTGGTTCCTGTCACCCTGGGACTCCCTGAGTGGTAGGAGTCCTTTTGCTATGGTCAGTGAGCCCTTTGGATCACACCTAAGCTCTTGCTGATGAGATAACCCAGGCTGGGGGCCCTAGAGAGCCTTAGGGTGGGGCCGGTCACCAGAAAGAACAGGTGACTGGGAAACGGGAACTTCCAGTCCACCTGCTGGCCTCTCAGAAGGGAGGGGGCACGAAGCTTGTGCTCTGGAGCAACGATACCTGATGAACTTGCGTGCTGCTGAACACACGAATGTGCTAGGAAGGCGGTGCACCCACAGAAGGCACGAAGCCCAGCACTGCCCCCGCCACAGGTCCCTCCCTCCTCCTCCATCTGGCTGTTCACCTGTAGCCTTTGTCGTATCTTTCATAATAAACCAGTTGTGTCAGTCAATTTTCTGTTACTGCAACAAATATCTGAGATAAGTCACTTTAAAAGACAGAAGGTTTGTTTCAGCTGGTGGTTGCAGAGGGTTTAGCCCATGGTTTCTTGGCTCTGTTGCCTGTGGGCCTGGGGTAAGGCAGTGCGTCATGGCTGGGAACATGTAGCAGAGGAAGCTGCACCTGCCATGACTGCCGGGGAGCAGAGACAGAGGAAGAGGCTCAGGTGCCAATAACCCCCCCACGGGCACACCCCAGCAGCTTCCTTCCTCCAACTGGGCCCCTCTCCTAAAGGTTCCACCACCTCCCAGTGGTGCTAGAGGCTGGGGGCCAAGACTTCCACACATAAACCTTTGGGGGGCATTTCTATCCAAACCATAGCACTGGTAAACACAAGTTCTGTGAGCTGCCCTAGCAAATTAATAAAGGCAAGGAGAGAAGTCCCGGGAACCCCCATGTAAAGCCAGTTGGTCAGAAGTACAGGTGCCAACTTACTAGTTGTGATTGGCACCTGAAGTGGCTGAGGTCCAGTGAGACTAAGCCCTTAACCTGCACTGTCAGACCCTATCTCCAGGCAGATGGTGTCAGGATTGAATTAACTTGCAGACCCCTGCTGGGGTCCTCTGGCAGACAGCTCAGTGTGTGGGAATATCCCACTGGTCTGGTCCTAGGAGTTGCCTGTGTGAGTGGGAGAGTAGGGAGAGAGTTTGCTTTCTCCTTGATGGTAAAGTCACGTGCACATTCTGTAGAAAGCAGTCAGCCTCAGATTCAGTTTGAAACGTCCACCAGGGACGTGAGGCTCAGCAGGCTGGGTCCACGCAGCTCAGCTCGCATCTGCCTGAAGGGCCTCCCTGCTCATCAGCAGCTGCATGGGGAGCAGACACCTGGCTGCGATTTGGATACCAGATGCAAAAGGCTTCAGCGAGCACAGGAAGGAACCTGTGTTTCTTGGTTCTCTAAGTGTCGGGTGGTTGAGGAGAGATAGGCCCTCTGGGAGCAAGAGAGAGATGGACCCTGCTCTTGAGGGTCCAGAGCCTGCGGTGGAGACTGAAGACGTGCAGGTAGTGCTTCTCTGAAGAGTGAGCAGAGGGCGAATCATGGGCATCTTTGCAGGTGCCCCGCTGGGAGCAGGAACAGTGCAGAGCAGCAGGAGTGTTCCTGTGGCGACACCCAGGGAGGCCTTTTGTTCTAAATTATCAGCAAATTGTCTCAGTCCTTGACTCCGTTTTGCAAACACTTACTGAGCAACCTCTTTGGGCTGGCTCTGGGACAGCTTCTGGGAGGAAAAGACAAATCGGGCATAGTCTCAGAGTGTGAGGGACATTCGATGTGGCATCCTGTGTGGACAGCCCAGGTGTCACCCTTGTCCCTGGTGCTTTTGAGGGTAGAAACATGGCTGGCTGGTGCTCACAGCTGTGTCTGCTCCTCCCAGGGCCCTTCTCCCCTGGGGTCCACCACGCAGGGTGGAACAGTTCTGGTGGCTCTGTAATCTCAGCCACAGAGCTGCTCCACGCTATGTCCCAGGGAAACTGTCATTAGTGCCACACTGAAACCTGGTGCCATCTGGGAAGCACAGGTTTCAAAACTGTGCTCATAATTCCCGCCAGTGTGATCCACCAACATCAGAGGGACAAATCGGGTCTGGGTTGAGGGTTGAGTAAAAGGGCCACAAGGTGAAACCTGGAGGTGGAACTCAGCGGCCACCTGGAACAAGATGCCACACACACATGCAAACACATGCAGACGTGTCTACACACACGTGCTCAGGTGAGCACACACCCTCTTCATCCTGCTTTGACTCAGTCACTTATGTGACTTTATGCCAAATTTCTAGAAAAAGGAAGCTGTCCTGAACTTAGTGCACTGCAGAAGACACACAGGCAATTGAAGAGCTTCCCAGAGGAGAGATCAGCTGGCAGAGTCCAGTTTCCCCCTGTTCTTACATAAGAATAGGCCTGGCTGGGCGCGGTGGCTCAAGCCTGTAATCCCAGCACTTAGGGAGGCTGAGACAGGAGAATTGCAAGTTCAAAGGTAGCCTCAGCAATGGCGAGGCGCTAAGCAACTCAGTGAGGCCCTGTCTTTACATGAAACACAAAATAGGGCTGAGGATGTGGCTCAGTGGTCAAGTGCCCCTGGGTTCAATCTCCAGTATCAAAAAAAAAAAAAAAAGAATAGGCCCGGCTGGATTCTGAACGGGCACGTTCCAGCCAATCCTGGAGCTGGCTGTGGATGGCCAGCTTTCTGTGTTTAGAAAGTAAAAGCCACAGGTGCCCGTAGCTGAACCTCAGTGTCCTGAGCACCCAGAAAGACGTTCTGGGAGTAAGCTAGCTTGGCAATTCTCCTAGGCAGCGGATAAAGATGTTAATACCCAAGAATTTCCAGGACTGCACTGTGGTTCGGGCCCACAACAAGGCTTGGCATGCACTGGCTCTCAGATTTCCCATGACCACCCCGTGACACCCTGTAATATTCCCACTTCACAGATGGAAAACCTGAACCTTAGAGCCATACAGTGGCTCTCCCACAGCTGGTCTGCAGGGGATGGGACTGGAATGTGAACCAGACTGTGTGATCAAGGGGAGGTGACCGTGCGCCTGAGGGGCTCCTGCCTCTTCTTGTTACCATGCTGTCTTGTAGTGCCAGGTCCATGGGCTGTGCTGCCCTGAGACGGCCTTACCTGGCAGCAGGAGAGGCACAATCCCAGGACACAGGAAGGAAGGAAAAGCCCTTGCATTTCTTTGTTACTGAAACAAAATATCCTGTCCTCGTTCTCCTTGGACCTCGAGTATGTTCAGTTGAGATCATCCTATGAGGTAGGTTAGTTGGCTCGGAACAGGTAGGAATGGGGCATGAACAGTAAAGGACAGACATTAGGCCTGTGCACCCAGAAAAGTCCAGAAGTCAAAACAGAACCACAGGGAAATTTATTGAAAGAGGCAAGAATTTGGGAACGATTTGGGCCGCTCCACCTTCCCCAGACCCTAGGGAATTAGAATCCCTTGAGGGAACTATTACTTAAAGTCCTGGGGGACCTAATCGAAGCAGACAAATTTCAGAAAAGTGGGGTCTGGTGTGTTAAAACCTCCTGCAGCAATGATTAATTACAACCCCTCTTTCCAGACCATGGTGCCGTTCTGCCTTGGCACCTGGCCACCAGGACCCTCTCTTCTCACATGTCACAATCACCCACTCACCCGGCAACTAGGACATCAAGGCCCTCCCAAAGAAACCTTGCTGCGGCTATCCAAAGGGTGAGAAACCGGCTGGGGGGGCAGGAAAATTGAGGCAAGAACAGGGGCTCATTTCTTTAAAAACTCAGCTCTGTGAGCACCCATCTGTCCTCTCAGAGCAGTCCTCAGAGGGTTCCGTGGACACCGGCAGCTGCCTGGTGCCAACCAGCTCCTGGCCCCGCACCATCCCTCCAAGCAGAGCGCCTCTCGCTTCACGATGTCCCCCTTGTCCCCTTCCAGCCTGCCTCCTCGCCTCCCTCCCGCCATGCCTGCACATGCCCTAGACATACGTGCACACATGTGCTCACACATGTGCACCTAGGGCATGGCTGTGTGTGCTTGTCCCAGATGACATCCAGCCTTTCTTTCAGCTGATGACATTTTTAAGATCCTTTCACAGCCTGTTTGTAGATCTGGTTTATTGTTTCTGACTGTGCAGCTGTCCCTTGTCACCCCGTGATGTGTGCACAGGAGCGGGGAAGTAGGCCACCCGTACCCATCAGCTCCCCACCACTGACGCATGCTCCGTGAGCGTGGGCCCTCCCTCCTGCTCACGGCCCCCTTCCAGCTCTCCCCCAGTGCCAGCCTGCAGTGGGCTCTTCATCAATACTGAACAAATGATCGAGTGGGCATTTCTCACCTCTCTAGTGAGGACCACCTTAGTGGTTTTTTACTCCTTGGGACCACACTGTCTTAGTCCACTGAATGCTACTGTGACGGGGTACCAGAGACTTTATGATTTATAAAGAACACAGGTTAATTTCTCATAGTTTTGGAGGCTGGGAGTCCAAGTTGGAGGAGCCACACTTGGCAAGGGCCTCCTTGCTGGGCAGAAGGGCCAGACCACACATAGAGACAGAGAGTGGGGAAGGGGGACCATTCATTCTCTCTGGAGCTGACTCCCTGATGAGGGCAGAGCCTTGCTGACCTGATTGCCCCTGGAGGGTCCCGCCTCTCAGTACTGTTCTGGGGACAGGTTCCAACAAGGGGCTTTGTGGGCACGTTCACACCACAGCGTCCCCATGAGGAGGAGAGTGGCTGGCTTGAGAGGTGCTCCTCCTCCTTCCCCCTCCCCCTGCCCCGTGGTCTTTCTCCCCCCTCTTCCTTCCTTCTTTTAACATACACATCCACTCAGGCCCGTCAGCCTCATCCCCCCACAGGCAGATGAAAAGCCCCTTTGTGTTCGGGTCTGCAGAGGAAAGTTCAGTGAAAGGCCCCAGTGTTGCCGCACGCACCCTGGGAAGAGATTCGGAGCTCGCTTCAGTGCTCTCCTCTGTTTTGGTCTGACAAGCACTTGTGAAATCCTGCTCTGCAAACTCCTGTGCTCGGCAGGCGAGGGGCATGAGCAGCACAGGGTCCTGGTGGCAAGGGAGGGACGTGGCAGCAGGAGGAAGGACTGAGGCGGGCGAGAAGCCTCCAGGTGCAGATGGGCACTGGTACCACCCTGCCTGGGGCCTTCCCATCTGTTCTAGAATCCCTGGGGAGCAAGTCAGAGAGGAAGGGATATTTATAGTCTCAACGACTCTCCCCAGAGATTAAAAGGAGCATCATGTGCCTTCAGCGTGATCTCTGGGAGGACGCACGCACCTCCGAGGCTTTGGTGCCCAAGGCGCCTAATCCGAACCTAATCACGCGGGACAGATCAGGCCTGCGGGAGGGGCATTCTACAATCGGCATCTTCAGAAGCAACACCACGTGAGACACAGCAGACCGAGGAACCATCCCAGGTTAAAGGAGCCTCGCGTGAGCCAGCAACCGAAAGCCACGTGATTCTGGATTGGATCCAGGAGTAGGGCAAAGCAGTTTCCTTATGGTTGGACTGTTGGGTCACTGTTGAAACCTGGATGTGGATCATGTGTTAAACTACAGTATTGTGTTCACATTAGATTTTCTGAATAGATGTACCCTGTGGTTAAAATGAAGATGTCCTTGTTTGAGGTCAAGGATCAAAACACCTGCAACTTAATGCTCAAATGCTTTAACAAAAATAGCAATATTTATAGATTTCCAGAAAGGAAAAAAAATAGAGATAAAGCCAATGTGGAGATATTAACCATTCACGAATCTGAAAAACATATGGAATTATAGAATTATTCTTGCAAATATTCTGTGAGGTTAGATTATTTTCAGGTCTTTGTACTTTTGAAGCCACCTGACTATAGGTGGCCGTGGTACAGATGGGTAAACGATGGCTCTCTCACAGGACCTCATGGTGAGGAAGGCACAGGCTGGATCCACCCAGGAGGGCTGGCTCCCAGAGCCCCTCTTCCCTGAAGCATGGGACCAATGCCAGGTGCAGGAGCCCCCGTCTGAAGTGGGCCCCACTTCACTCACCACATACTGGCCGCGTGACCTTGGGCAAGCTGCAGCCTCAGCCACCTCCCCCAAGGTCTTCTCAGTGAGTGACAGGGCTGCAGTGTGAACCTGGGTTGTCCCTCTGCAATGCATGCTGAGGCCTGATTGCTGGCACAGTGCTACAGAGGGGCCTCAAGATGGTTTGGTTCTAGGGGCAGAGCCTCAGGGATGGAGCCTTCTGGCTGCTTGAGCTGTACTCTCCTGGGCCTGGGCTAGTCATCTAGGGAGTGTAGTTCTCTCTTCCTAATAAGTCAGCATGTCCTTTGCTTGAAGCAGCCTGTGGCATTCACCAGAAGCAGCCACCCCACCTTGGACTTCACAGTCTTCAGAACCATGAGCCAAATTAACCTATACTCTTTATAAGTTACCCACTCTCAAGTATTCTGTTATAGCAACAGAAAACAGACCAAGACTGAGGGTGACGAATGCACTTACTTTATGGGCATTCCCCTAAAGGGGGAAAGCATGCTAAGGGCTCAAGACAAGGTTTGGTGTGAAATCAACCTATTATCATACAGAATCTTCTGGATTCACATAAATGTAGTGGCTCTTAAATCTCATTGTGTAGGAAAATGAGAGCAATTACACAGAAATAAAGGACTACGGAAGTGAAGTCAGGGTTGAGAGCGGGGAGAGATTTTGCACAAACCTGATGAGTAGCCGGATGGGCATTTAATGAGAAGACAGAAACCACCACAATACATTCTGGAGTTCTGCAAGTTCTGTTCTCTCCTGAATTGTGTAGAAATTTCCATTGCCAAAACGGCCATGGACAGGAAATCTCCAAACCAGATTTATCTCCACATTAACCAGGTTCCTCTGTTCTGATCACCCTCAGCATCACTGTACAGAACAACCTGGTGCTGGCCTGGCCCGTGACCCCGAGAAGCCACTCTGTGGAGGCAGATCCAGTGGCCACGAGTTCCTTTTATAACCAGCCCAGAGGAGGGAACAGGAGCCTGCTGTTTAAAGGCAAACAGGTATCAGCAGACTGTCCTTGACTGTGGCTGTTCTTTTAAGGGCAGAAAAGGAAATCCCTGATAGGCAAAGGGTGGAAATATGTCCACAAGCTAAATCTAGGGATCTAAAAACAGGTCTGACAGCCCACCCACTCACCCACACTAGTGCAGACATGACCAGCAAAAGGGCAGAGCAAGAGACTCTGGCCTCTGGGCCCCTCAGGTGATGGCTTAGTGAAGGGAAGTCTCCCTTGGAGCTCTGCAGAACGGCTGGGCTTCAGTGCTGCGCTTCCCGCCAGGCCTGCTGGGCACGGAAAGGCTGGGCACACGGCCATGGCTGGGGGAGGACAGGGGCCTGCAGAGGAGACAGAGCTTTGGAAAGGAGGCTTCAAACTTTTATGTGGTTTTAAAGTACTTTCAGGTGGCTCCCAGTGACCTGGGGCATGTCCTCTAGGACTTGAGGTACACTGCGTGGTTTAAATCCAGAGTGCAGCCTCAGCCGTCCCTCGCCCTGCACTACCCATGAACTGTGACCTCAGTCTATCAGAGATTCTTAAATTATTAACAGCGACTGCCAAACTCACAGGAATAACCCCACCAGAGTGACGGCTCAGGCCATCCTCCTCTTGCAGGTCCTGCTTTGTGTTTACGCTGCGCGTCCAGTTCTGTCCCTCGTGTTCTTGGTCCAGCCTGTGTTAGAAGAGCACGTTGGCTGACTGGGCTGAGGGCCCCCGAGGAAGTTGGTCAATCTAAGCAGAAACCAAACCCTTGCTTTCTGTTTCCTTGGGAAATGTTGCAGCAACTGCTTTTCTGTAATCCCTGAGCCCGGGCATGGCCGAGGTGCCTTGACCTAGGCGTAGCCTGCATGGATGTGGCAGAGCACCACCCTGGAACCACCACGCCGGCCATTCAGAACCAGGGAGCTGTGGGGTCCTGGGGGTTTGCCTTTGAAGAACACCCCCAGCCTGGGGCTGTTCAGTTTCTCTGGGTCTGCAGGGGTCGAGGCAGGGCACTGGGTTCCCAGCAGCTTTGTTTCCACTCGTGGCACCCACCGCGGTGGGGTGTGTCTCACCAGAAAGCGTTCAGGACCGAGGCTGGAAGGGGCCTGGCTGCAGCTGCAGAGGGCAGTTCCCCCCTCCTGTGACAGTGCCCCCAAGGTGATGGGGAGGGAGGAGAGGGGCAGTGAGAGTCAGGAGGGAGATGGATTGAGCCACATCTCCTGAGCCCAGACAAACGTTGCAATTTTCATTTTCTCTTCCTGTCTATTTTCTTTACATCTGCAGTTGCAATTATGGTCTTCTTGTTGAACATAAAATCAAGAAATAGAAATTATTGAGGCAACATCTTTAATTTGCCTCCTAGGGCTCTGCATCCTATGGGATCCTATTTTAGGCAGACCAGCATAAAGACTTTCCTCAAAGGCCCCGTGGCCACTGCAGTGGCTCCTAGAGGGGACCCAGCAGCCACCTCTCTCCATCACCTCCAGCCCCTCTTTTCTGCCTGGCACGTGTTTGCCTTCCTTTAAATTGCATTTTTTCATTTCTTCAATCAGTCATTCCGTCAACAAACATGTGCTGAGAAACTATAAAGTAAGTCCTGGGCTGGGCCCTGCCCTGGGCCTGTGCTCTTGCCAGGGGGGCCTGCTGTGACCACTGGGGCAAACTGCACAGCCCCAGAGCCCTGGGGAGGCCCTGGCACCTTGCTGACAGCCTGTCCTTGGGCCTTCTCCAGCTCAAAGCTGGCGTGTACCCTCTTTTGTCTGCTGTACCCAGAAGCAAAGCACCGTCCACTGTCCCAGGAGCAGCCAGCGGTCCAGCTGGTGCCAGGCAGACTTTGCTCCCTTCCCGGGAAGGACAGCCTGTTAGGTAACGCATCCATCCAGATGGAAAACAGGCCTTTCGCAAGGCCCGAAATAACCTATTGCCACATCCCCCTCAAGCCCACAAACAGCTCTCTCACTGTGAAAGACGAGCCAAATTATCTAGAGGTCTCAGAAAGCCTTGCTAAGCTTTGAAAAAAGGAGGACTCTGGCCTCAGGGACACGAGAGAATGCGCGAGGAGAGCGCAAGTGAGCGTGCAGGCCTGAGTGCACTGCTGAAAGCCAGCCTGCCGAGCCTTGGGGGGCAGCCAGGGTCCTTGGCTTTGCTGCAGCGCAGGCACTGTCACTCAGGCTGTGCTGTGAGCTCGGTGCCATCACATGCTGGGGCTTTGAGGAAGGGCTGTTTGCATGGGGGCCGACCACTGCAGGGATTGAGGAGCAAGTCATCCCAAATCCTGGGGCCCAAAGGGCGACCATGGCCTGTGAGATGAAGCAGCTGCTCAGCCTCTTCACAGACTCAAACCCAGGGTGAGGCCGGAGGGAGGTCACATGCTGCAACTCGCACAGGGAAGGCGGCTTCTCCACGTGTCCCCAGAACGGCTGGCTTTCTTTTTTTTTTTTATTTTTTTATTTTTTTTTTTAGTTGTAGATGGACACAATGTCTTTATTTTATTGCTTTGTACGTGGTGCTGAGGATCGAACCCAGGGCATGCAAGGCAAGCGCTCTACCGCTGAGCTACAATCCCAGCCCCACGGCTGGCTTTCTATAAAGCACCCCTTCTCCAGCTCCCCATCCTCCACACAGACCCTACCAACCACACACGTGTGGGCACGCATGCAGACACAGGCTGTTCAGGGCTAAACTGGGCTCCACTCTTAAGTTCCTGGGGGAACCTCTGTCAGGGCCAGTGCCCCTGAGCAGAGCAGGAGCCTGGCACTAGAAAGGCTCAGGACCGAAAGCCAGGGCTTGACCTGCGTGCTCCTCCCCATTCCAGAAAGCCTCCTATAAACGCCAACGCAGTGCTACACAAACCTCCTCACTGGAATTTGGTCATGGAGTGAAATGGTCCCGTGACAGGTTTTTCTCAGGGTTGGCAGAGCCCAGGATCAGCAGGAGTCCTCTGTACGAGCAGCCTTCCCTGCGGTGCTGGGCTCACTGCAGAGGGGCATGTGCCAGGCTGGCCGAGGCTCCCCACGAGGTGGCACCTGTAAACCCATCCAGGAAAGCCACAGGTGCAGGGCTCCTCCTGCTCCGCACAGTGGGCATGTGAGTGCCTTCTTGTATTTTGCAAAGCTAACAATACATTTTATTGGGAATTTAAGAGCTCTGCAGGCTCGTCAGTCCTATAGAAGCCCCAGGGGGGTCATGGAGTGGTAAAGGAGGGGGAGCTTGAGCATTAGACATGCCATGCTGACGCCACAGTCCCTGAGGAGGTGGTCTTACTCCTATGAAGCTCTTGTGAACAGTGAGCTGAAGATACGTGGCCGGGGGGGGGGGGGGGAGTCCGCGTCGTCTTTGCTTAAGCCCCTAGTGCCAGTGTCCGTTCTATAAAAATGAAATGTGCCAGCCAGTGTGGTGGGACATGCCTATAATTCCACAGGAGGCTGAGGCAGGAGGACTGGGAGTTCAAAGCCAGCCTCAGCAACGGCGAGGTGCTAAGCAACTCAGTGAGACCCTGTCTCTACATAAAACACAAAACAGGGCTGAGGATGTGGCTCAGTGGTCAAGTGCCCCTGAGTT
>PVHX01029931.1:0-16374 GCA_004024805.1 Geosciurus inauris | reverse complement strand
CTGGCTTGACCCCTAGGATTGAAACCTTGACAGAAGGCAGAAGCTGCAGTGCACTGTGAAGGAGGAGGTAGGTGCCAGGAGCCCATCAGGGAGGGTGCAGCTGCCTTGGGTGGGGGCCCACCAGCTCTTGGAGGGGTGCTCCCTGGTAGCAGGGGCTGTCACATTAGAGGCAGGCTCACCTGTGGGGCTGGAGGTGTGTCAGTGAGTTGTGGGGCTGGAGGTGTGGGGGTACCTCTGGTGTCTTTAAGCTGTGTGCAGGGGCGGATGAGGTTTGAGGATCCTCCAGGTGGGGGGCATGCCTTGAGGTGTCTGGGTGGGACCCCATCTTGTGGAGGAAGAGGTGTGTGGGTCTTAGTGAGGGGTCATTAAAGAGAGACAAGCTCTGGGGACAGGTAGGCCTTTTGAGAGGGGGTGAAGTTGAATGGGGCTGTCACAGGGGGCCCAGCCTTCAGCAAAGGGGAGAGGTTCAGTTTGGGGACATAAAGACTCCCTCCTGCTCCCACACATTCCCAGTTCTTGGAACTACCCCCAGAAGCCAGGAGGCCCCTCCTTGAGGGTCCCAAGTCAGGGTCTGTGGACTGCTCCTTTGGCAGGCAAGGTCCCCTCATTCCTACCTCCCCACCTAGGAAAATGAAAAACAGGCATCTGCTACCCCTCTGCCCTTTCATCATTTCTTGGGCCAGCTGGAGCTTAGTGCAGCCCCTGGACTCATAGCCAGCCACCTCCCAGGTCCCTGTCAATGTGGGGAGCATTTATAGTGGTGGGGGCTAAGGATGCATTCACATGCCTGGACTGAGTGTGTGGGTGCACACATGGCTGTGAGTGTGAGGACTTGTGTCTGGAGCATGCGGCTATGGCAATGGGTGTGCATCTGTCTGCAGGTGTCCAAGTGCATTTCAAGGCACTGTATGTGGATCTGTGTGAAGTGTTTTTGTGAGTCTGTATTCGTGTGATACATGAGTCTATGTGAATGGATAAGGCTATGATTGTGTGTGTGTCCCTTCTCTTGTCACTCCCCAACATCGCTCAGCCTGTCACCCTATTGCAGCCATGTTTGCATCTTGCGAGTTGTCAGCCCAAGATCTTGCATGGCTGTGGACCTTGCAGGCCAGCCTGGTCCTTGTGTGTGTGTGTGTGTGTGTGTGTCAGGGTGGCAGCATGAGGTGGCTGCACTGAGCATCTGAGGAGCCCCTCCCCATTAGGAGGCAGACAGCTCTCTATAGGAGGGACCTGTTGCTGCCCCTGCTCAGGGTTTGTGTGATTCTGTGTGTGCCTTGTCCCCTTTTAAGAGTCAGTTCCATGGCTGGTTGTGCATTCTTGTGTTTTCCAATAAGAAATTGTGCAAGGTTTCTGGAATCCCTCAGAAAGGCCCAGAGGTTTCCTCCTCAGCCCTGGTTTGTAAGGGAACAGCAGGTCGCTCCATCTGAGAAGGGCAGCTGCAGGCAGGGGACTGCCATCAAAGCATCTGGGAGGGACTGGCTCAGGTCCTGGCCCCAGCTTTCCCACAGGTTCCCTCAGAACCCTGCCCAAGTCCCTTCCCTTCGCTTGGACTGGGTGTCCAAC
The DNA here is from genome assembly GCA_004024805.1 of Geosciurus inauris. Classification (NCBI taxonomy): domain Eukaryota; kingdom Metazoa; phylum Chordata; class Mammalia; order Rodentia; family Sciuridae; genus Geosciurus; species Geosciurus inauris. The sequence goes on along the minus strand of PVHX01029931.1, from coordinate 14,811 downwards.
ATTTATGCATTTTTAGGTATTTCTATAGAGACAGCAGTGAAATAGGCTCCACCCTGCCCTCTGGACCTGACATTCTACTGGAAGAGAGACTCTGGGAGACTCTCAAGAATAATTACAAGGATAATTACAGAAGGCGCTTGGCACCATGAGAGCACCAAGAAGGGAAATGGTTGGTTGCTTAGCAATAGAGCATTTGCCTAGGGAACTTCAGACAGGTCCCTGGGAACACAGCATGAGGCCAAGTACATGTGGAGGAAGGAGATGAGGCAGGAGTGTCCATTTTTCCAGTCTGTGCAGGACTCTGAAGGGTCTCACTGAGCTGCTTAGTGCCTCACTGTTGCTGAGGATGGCTTTGAACTCATGATTCTCCTGTCCCAGCCTCCCAAAGTGCTGGGATTACAGGTGTGTGCCACCATGCCCGGCTTCTTGGTTATTCTTAAAGATGCAACACTTGCTTCCACATTGAGACCCATTGAAAACTCAGAAAGCTGAGTCCCTAGGAGTTGGACCGTCAGTGACACTTGGGTCTTTGGAAACATTCTCCTTGTGTTGTTGTTCAGTAAATTAGGCTTAATAAGTAAATTAGAATTATAGGAACTTCCATTTATCAAACATCAATCCTGATTGCTTTGACATATCTCATTTAATCCACAAAGCAGCCTTCCTATATATAGTTCAGTAGAAGGTAGCAACTCCTCTTGCTAATGAGGAAATGAAAGCTCAGAGGCTTAAGGAACTGATCCAAGGCTACACAACTGTGAAGCAGCAGAGCAGGCCCATCCCCCACAGGTCCAAGTAGAACAAACCCTAATAAAATTAGCGAGAACAATAAACAAACAAACAAACACAATTTTAAAGGAGAATGAAAGGCTGAAGAACGAATTCCTTAGTTCAGGTGTTTGGAATTTTGTGGTGATTGCAGATTCAGGCTCAGCTCTATCCAGGGGCTGCAGGGATGCCATCAGGACACTGCTCTCTCCACCTCTGCCCTGCCTTCCCCTGCTCAGCCCCTCTCTGTGGGAAGGTGGCAAGTTGCCCAGCAGCTCTAGGGGCACCATATCCTGGCATGGCATTGCAGGAAAAGACAGTTTCCCCAAGTTCAGGGAGCCAGGATGGCAGGGTCTGGTGAGGGTCCCCCCCAGGTTGCAGACTGCCTGCTTCCCATTGTACCCTCACCCTGTTATTCTTCCAGTTACCCAGACCTCCTCTCCAGGCTGTGGGGAGCTGGGGAGACCACAGTGAGCACAAGGATGTCCCCTGTCCTCCTGGTGCCCACAGACTAGATGGAGAAATGAAGAGAGAATAAGCAAACAGACAAATAAATAAGACATGTTCAGAAATGCTTGAGGAAGCAGCAAAGGCGAGAGAGAGGGCTAGGGTGGCTCTGGGGGTACAGTCAGGGTGGGCTTCTCCGAGGAGGTGTCATGGGAGCTGGGAGCTTATTGATGGAAAGGAGCTGCTGGGCCAGGAACTGGGAATGGCAGATGCAAGGTGCTCAGGCAGGAAGCAGCTGGCAGTCTTTGGGGAAAGCTAGTTGGCAGGAGTAAGGTGGAGAGAGGTGGAGAGAGGTAGGGACAGGTCAGGGACAGACAGACAGAGGTGGGCACATAAGACACTGAGTCTTCCCTGATGGCTTCCTGGGGAGTTGGAAGCGAGGGCTTCTGAGCTGTCACCATCAGACACCTTCTCTGCAAAGACCCCCAAAGCCCCTTGCAGGCCATGCTGCACTGAGCATGTGGAAGCTGGTTTGGAGGGGGCACTGGGTGTGTTTGCCCAGAGCTCTGGCTGCCCGCCCACGACCTCCCCCAGTGCAGAGTGACAAAGCACACTTCTTCCTCTCTCTCATTTTTAACTGATAACTTTTTAGAGCAGTTTTTAATTCACAGCAAAATTGAGGGGAAGATGCAGAGACCCCCAACGCCCCCATCCCTGCACATGCACAGCCTCTGCCACCATCAGTGCCTGCCAGAGAGGCACAGTTGCTACCATTCAGGAAGCCACAGCATTGTCACCTGGAGTCTGTGCCTTTCCTTAATCTTCACCCGTGCTGATGCACATGCTGTGGGTGTGGACAGTTGTAGAATGACCTGTCCTCACTCTGCCCTCACCCAGCACTTCCTCCACCTCACATGCCCCCGATGCCCCACCTGTTCATCCTGTCCCCTGCCAGCCCCTGGTTTCCACTCATCTCTCTCTTCCTGAATGCCATCTCGTTGTGTCATATCTTCTGCAGCCTTTGCAGATCAGCCTCTTCACTTAGTAATAAGCATCGAAAGGTGGAGATTTCCCTTTGTCAGGACCTTTCCTCTGGGGAAACTTGCTTGGGGCTGGAGAGGTGGGAAGTGCCAGGTTGGCAGGGAGAGCTTGACTGTGAAAACTGGGGGCCCAGGGCAGAAAGGGAGCTGCATGTGTTGATGGACCCTGACTCTAGAGCAAGGAATTGGCTGTGACCATGATGTTCAGCTGCAGTGAGCTAAGGAGGCAGGTACATTGGCCGCCTGGACAAAGCAACCTGAAGCCACCTGGAGCTGCACTGAGGCAAAGTGCAGTCTCCTGCCAAGGCCAATGGGTTTGCCTCCCCAGGTCAGCAGCCTCACTGGGAACTTGGGAATAGTAAAAGTGACACCTAGGTTGCACAGTGGCTGTGAATATTTTGGCTTGCATGGGAAGCACCCACTTCTAGGAAGTGCCCCTAAGTGAATGAGTGAATAACTGAACCTACTCTGTGCCAGGCTTGGTTTGAGACAGAGAAGGCTATGTTTGAATTCCCACCCTGCCACTGCAAGCTGAGCATTCTGTGGCCAGTCATTTAATCTGACCATGACTCAGTTTCCTTGTCTATAAAAGGGGGGTGTACCCATTTAATTGAGTTACCATGAAGAGTTGAAGGAGTCCTGTCCCTGAGCATGGGTTCAAGGGCCAGTGGCCTGAGAAGCCTGGAATGTTGGCTTTGAAGTCCTCTGCCCCTACCTCAGATGCCCTGGTGCCCTTGAGGCAGGCAGGGTGGCACCCCTTGGCCTCAGCTCACCCTCCTTACTCCAGTGGTTGCCAAGGGGCACTGGACTCACCTCTTCTTTGCCCCACTTCCCACAGTGAGATGTATTTTGAAGTCACCTGCAAAGCCCTCCAAGCTTCCTCATTTAGTCATCTTGTCTTCTGTGGTTCTCTTGTGGAAGAAAAATCAAGGTCCCTGTGGGACTGCAGCCCATGAACTTCACTGGCTCAGCCTCATTCTCCCACCCCTGTCGCTCTTCCACTGTCCCCACCAAGGGGCAGAAGCCTCTGTTTCGGTGCTTGGGGTCTTTGCAGCATGAGTTTAGAATAGGCTTGTTTATGTAGAGGATTTAAAAAATCCAACACCTGCTCTTTCATCTCATGTCCCTGGTCTTTGACAATTCTAGTTGCACAATAGTGCAATAATTCAGTGACCTACTTAAAGGCCCTATTTCCTTTGATTCTGGCACATCCAGAGGCCAGGCTCTGTTACAGTGGGAAGTCAATTCTTTCTTGGTCACAGGTTCATAGGTACGAGCAGAGCAGTCAGTGAAAATTCCTTCTAGGGGGGCTGGGATTATGGCGCAGTGGTAGCGTGCTCACCTAGCACGCATAAGGCACTGGGTTCGATCCTCAGCACCACATAAAAATAAAATAAAGATATTCTGTCACCTACAACTAAAAAATAAACATTTAAAAAAAAAAGAAAATTCCTTCTAGGGAGACAGTCTGGGCTTAGTATTTCCCATACTTAAAAATTACAACAGAGATCCCCACACATTCTGGTTCCTCTGTGTACCTCACATCTCTTCTCATTATCTGGTACCACAAATCTGCGAATTTCAAATTGCCCCTTCAAAGCAAATGGCCTAAGGACAGAAAATTCCAAAGAGCTCAAACAACAAGGAAATCATAGAGAACTAGGGAAGGCCCTCTGTAATAGCAAGAACCATGACCAGACAGCCAAATAAAATGACAGCTTTCTGCTACCCAGCTCTGAGGGCCAAACTGCCAGGAAGCGGGGGGCCATGGGAGGTCATGACTTTGAGCCTCCAGTCTGCCCCAGGATCCCAAAAGTCGGAATGAGACCCATGATATGAATGTAATCAGGGCTGACCCCAGGTCCCATGAGGGAGAAGGTGGATGTTGTCTTAGAAAAATATATTTCTTTTGACCCCACAGGAGTGGGTTCTGCCTGGAAGAAGATGGTCTGGTGGCTGGTCCAGTAGGCTTTGGGTGGGTGAGCAAGGGGCCCTAAAGGCCAGGTTCTTCTCCACTGTGGCCCTATGAGAAGCAGAACTGCCAGGGTGAGAGGCCAGCAAAGATGTGCACCTAGATGCAGCCTTGCTCATGGTGGTGCTGGTGCCCTGAGGTGAAATTGTGCATATCTGCTTGGGTGGCCCTTTGGGGATGGCACTGAAAGGAGGGGGAATGGGTGGCTCCAACACAGGGTTGCTCTTTACATAGTTGCTCTGTAACATAGTTGCTTTGGAAATGCCCTGGCTGATGGGGCCACAGAGGCTCAGGCCCAACCTTCCTCATAGCTCTGTCTGGTGCTCGGGGGTCCCTCCTCTTTGAGAGGAGATGCTCATTCCCCAAAGGCAGGTATCAGTTCTGAGGTCAAGTCTCTGCTCCCAGGGTCCACTGAGGCCACTGCCATGGCACTGACATGCAAGGTGGGCTTTCTGGGTGGTGCTGGTCCCTGAGTTGAACTTGGGGATTTCTGCTTGGGTGAGCCTTTGTGTAGAGCAATGGATGTATGAGCAGCAGTGCCTCTGTGCACAGGTGTGCTGTTCATCTTCTATCCCTTGGTCACTGGCGGTGCTCTGGTTAGAGGTGTTACAGATTTCATGCTCCAGATTTGCCCCAGAGCACTGCCTGGTGCTTGGGGTCCCTCTTCTTTTGGAGCAGAAGCTCAGAGCTCCAAAGGCCAGCATCACATCCACAGGCAAGTCTGTGCTTCCAGATCCAGTGATGCCACGGGCATGGACTCGCAGCTGCAGGCAGCCTTTCTGGGGCTGGTGCTGATCCCAAGTTGAACTTGGGGTTTCTGGTTGTGCAGACTTTTGCAGGTGGCACTAAAATTAGAAGCACCCACAGCCTGGGTGTCATAGCTGGCCCTAAGCTGGGACCATGGTGGCCACGGTCCAGAATGATCCCCAGGAGAGAGAGAAATCAAGTGTGGTTTCCTACCAGACCTGGAATCACCAGGCCTCTGAATCCAAAGTGGCTGGGTGGGGCCTTGTCCACATTGATTGCTGCATTTGTCACGTATTCCACAGTCATTTCACAGGACCATGGCCAGCACTGGTGGCATTTCGTGGAGACAAGGCAACAACAGGTTAGCAGGTTTGGTGTGGGAATGGATGTTGAGATGTTTAATGGAATTGACTTTCAGAAAGGTAACCAGAGTGCCATGCTTCCTGATGGGAACTGCTGAGAATACAGAACCATCTGGAAGACTGAAAGTTTGATGAGCTATGAATTTATTTATTTATTTTTCTACAAGATATTGAAGCCTGGAATGAATAACAACTGAGTCACATCCTCAGCCCTTTTTTAAAACTATTTTTTTAGTTGTAAATGAACACAGTATCTTTATTTATTTTTATGTGGTGCTGAGGATCAAACCCAATGCCTCACACATGCAAGGCAAGCGCTCTGCCACTGAGCTACAATCCCAGCCCACATCCTCAGCCTTTTAAAAATGTTTAGATCTAGCTAAGTTCCTTAAAGCCTGATTTGCTGAGTGTAGTTTTGAACTCCACATCCTCCTGCCTCAGCCTCCCCAGGGCATGGGTTACAGGTGTGTGCCACTACGCTCTGCTGGGCTTTTCATTTTGGCCAGATATCAGCTGCTTAGTTTTGCTAGTGAATGTCCAGGAGGAGGGAGAGGGGGTCATAAATGGATTGTCTGTTATTGTAAAGGGCTGGGGGTTATAGTTTGAATTAATCTAAGTCTTCTTAAATAATACTGACCTGAGTATTTAATTTAACCATGTTGTCCCTCCCTCTCCACCCACCCTATGTTACTGTGGATCACTGAGGGTTTTCCATGGTCCTAGTTCAGTCACAATCCTTTTCTTGCTTAGTGAGACTGGGATACATCTTTCTCTAATGACACATCACAGGACTGCAGATGTTTACTGGAAACTAAAGCTTTTGTCCATAGTGCTTTCGAATATGAAACTATAAATTTGTTGTCAAGTGACTAGTTTTGTGTAGGAATCATTTTCTCGCACATTATTCCAAAGAGGTCAGACTAGAGGAGGATTGAGTCACCTGCCACCTTGCCCCTCTGCAGATGGTCCAGCTCCTCCATAGGTTTCAGCATTCCCTCCTCTTTGTAGAATCATGCAACAGAATGCATTTGGGAAAGAAGCAGGCTTGACATTGAAGCACAAGTACAATTAATGTTTTCAGCAGGAAGCGGGGTGGGGGGAGAGTCCTCAGGGCTTTCCCAGTGACCTTGCCTTTTTATAGGAGGTAACCCTGGGAATGGGACAGCTCTCAGTAACTGATAGGTGTCAGTATTCACATGAAACAGCTGATGTGTTGTGTCCATCAGCCTATTCATTTAGAAGAGAGGGTGTTCACAAGGTGTTAGTGTCATGAAACCCAAAGCAGCACCTTTGGGAAAGAGTCTGTAGATTGTATCTGGGAGGATTCCAGCCTGCATGTACCCAGAACAGGGACCTCTGGGTTGAACTAAGTGGGTCCTGGCCCTGAGGTCCCTAGGAAGTAAAAGGTTATGTTCATTCATGGCTCAAATGTATGTAAGTGTCAGCCACAGGCAGGCACTTGGGCTTTCATTTAGGAAGCAGTGCACACAAACCTCCCAGCCCTCCTGAGCTTCCATGATTGTCAGGAAGTTACTCAAGTCCTCCAGCCATCCCAGCAGATGAGGGGCACAGGATGTTAAAGGAGACAGCTTCCTGGCCTTCTCTAAGTATGGAAACCTGATGTTGAGGAAGAGGAGTACCTTCAAGAAGTGAGTGGTCTTATAGCCAAGAGGGAGGGCTCCTGTCTTGAGAGTGGTCAACTGGGGGGCTTGTGTAGAGGACAGCTGGGCAAAACCTGGTCCAACCCTGTCTGATTTCCAGCAGAGGAGTGAGGTCTGGGCCTTACTCTGTAGAAGGAATGTTGCAAGTTGTGGTGGGATTCTGGGAACCCAAGGAATAGAGGTGTGGCTGGTGCCTCAGAGCCAGGCCCTGTGATTATCCCTCTCTAACAGCCAGTCCCAGCCAGGATTGCCTGCACTTTTCTGTATAGAGACTGGACAGCAAGTGTGGGCAGCCCTCTACTCACACATATGCCTCAAAGATTTGCCCCCTCTGTTCTGCTGCATGGGATCTGCTTGGCCACTCTTTGGGAAGCCCACCATGGAGGGGGCTTTGGGGAATTCCAGCTGAAGGAGAGGCCCAACTCCTCATGGCTCCCTACCTCACTCCAAACTCCACAGTACTCTCTGCTCCATCATTGAAATGTGGCTGTACCACTTTCCAGAACATTGTTTGAGGTCCTGGGTCCTGGACTACTTAAAGCATCTCAGGACTTTCGTGTTGCTCACCATACCTGATTCAGGGGTGACCTTCTATGCCCAGAGACTCCTTCCACAGCTGGAGAACACAGATCCCAGTGAGTGTGAGCCCTCTGATGACGGGGCCCATGGAGGATGATTGAAGGTGTGTGCAGAGGAATCTGTGCTGGTGCCACTGGGATGTGGCATTTGGTCCCAAGCCAGGCAAGCTGTCATCTTGCAGCTGATAGACCTTAATCTGGGATGCCATCTCATGTTGGGGAGAGGGCCTGGGCTATTCTCAGAGGCAGGGCTCTAGTGTGAATTGGGAAAGGCCCAGGGAAATGCAGTCATGTTGTGGGTGTTTCTCCTGCAGCTCTAGAACCATTCAATTGCTAGGGCTGCCTCCAGCAGCAGTGGCCCAGTTTCCCTGGGCATGCAGGACACAAACAGGGCATCCTGGAGGAGGTAAGATGGAGGCCCCTGTGTAAGGGGCAGAGGTGACTAAAGAATGGTGAGCACTTCAGGTCATTATAACTTGTATTGTGATTTGTGATGGTAACTATGTTAATCGTCATGTGACACTACGAACCCTGTGCATATAAGATAGAAAACTTCATATTTGTGTTCTTATTGCTCCACAGACCACGTCTCGCCATCCTCTTCAGCCCTAAGACACAGTATTGAAGTTACACCAGTTAATAACAGTAATGGCTGGTATTGTTTAAATAAAAGGCAGAGTCTCATGTTGTGCACTCTACATAAAAAGCTGTGCCTCTTGCGCTACCTTGTCACACTGAGAATGCAAAGGAAACGTTCATTAAGGAAATTAAAGTGCTGCTCCAGGACATATGTGAGTGATAAGAAAGCAAAAGAGCCCTATTGCTCATATGGAAAAAGTTTCATAGTCTGGAGTAAAGATGAAAGAAGCCACGTTCTGTGAAGGCCAAGCCAAATCCAGAGGAAGCCATAACTTTAGCTTGTTCTAAGGCCAAGAGAAGCGAGCAAGCTCCAGAAGTGTGAAGGTGCCAGACTTTGGTTTGTGATGTTCCAGGCAAGAGGCCATCTCCACAGAATAAAAGTGCAAGGCCAAGAAGCAAGTGCTGAGCAGAAGCCACAGCCAGTTACCAAGGAGACCCTGCTGAGCTACTGGATGAAAAAGTGTTAGGGATCAGTCACTAGGTGTCCCCAAAAGCTCATGAGTAAGCCAATGCAAGGTTAAGGGTGAAATTACTTGGTTATGAGAGTCTTAACCCAATCAGTGAACTAATCCCCTGACAGGGATCAACAGGCTGCACACGTGGAAGAGGGCGCCAGCCTCCCCAACCTGGAGGAGTAGGAGGCACATGAGCAAACGCCCAGGGGCTGTGAAAGAAGTCACATTGCTGGGGCAGAAGCGTAGAGTAGCCAGCCTCAGTGTTGCAGAGCAGGGTTCCACATTGGAGGTCCCAAGAAACAAGGGGCAGCATCAAGATCCTGCGCAGGGACATATGTAGGGAAGGCGTCAATCAGTGAGCCTATGCCTCCTGAGGCAGTTTGGGGAGTCCAGTTCTAACAGTGGCATCATGGAGACTCGGCCTCAGGCTTCGAGGACAGCCACAGGCGGTGGTGATGGGCAGGCCAGTTTTGGCTTTGGGCATCTGTGGAGGCATCAGTGTCCAGAGTTTGGTTATAGCCATGGTGACAAAGGGACCTGAGGAGTCTGGAGGCGGCAGTGGCAGGCTAGGCGCCCAGACAGGAGCTTCATCCTTTGGCGGTGGCGGGAGTCTGGTTCCATATCAGCACTGGTGGTGGCATTGCTGGTGGCCATGTGGGGACGCCAGTGGCCACAACTTGGATCTCTGGTGGTGGTGACAGCATGGGGCAGCAGGCTTCGGAGTCAGAGGGAGACTTGAGGCTGGGTTGGCCTCTTTGGTGGCTGCTCCAGGACACTGTCTTCCTCCTTGTGGAACCTGACTGCTCAGGGAGCATGAACTGGAAGGTGGAGGTACCCAGACAGCTGCTGAGGACCTTATGCTGCCCACTCTGGCTGCGCCTGGCACTGGCCTTGAGCCCACTGGGCTGCTGCCCGCCCCACCCCTGGTTCGCCCTGCCCCTCCCTGGGTTGCAAGCCTCTGCAGGGGAGCAGGCTGGCTGCCAGCTGGGGCAGTCTTGGGAGAGGACGCCACCCTCCCAGCTGCATCTCCCCTGGGCTGTGGTGACAGAGAGCTGAGGCGGGCGGTGGGAGGGCCTAGCAGATCCTCACCCTCAAAGCGCGTCCCTGGGGGGGACGAGGGCAGAGGGCATAGGTGGCAGAGGGGGCCCGAGCCGATGCCCTGGGTCTTGGTCTTCTGCCACCCTCAGCCGCAGAAATGTGCTTTGAGGGTGAAGATGTCCTAGGTGCTCCGCTCTCTGTCCCCACAACCCACATGGGATGTGGCTGGCGGGTGTGGGGTCCTCTCCCAAGGCTCCTCCACCTGCTAGATGGCCTAGTTCCCCTGTAGAGGCCGTAGCAGGGGATCGGGCGAGCAGCCACCCAGTGGGCTCATGGCCAGTGCGAGGCGGCAGGCGTGGGCAGCATCAGGTCCCCAGCAGGTGTCTGGGTACTGCTGCCTCCCAGTGCTGCTTCATGAGCAGGGCACTCCGCCAAGAGCAAGACGGTGGCCTGCAACAGCCATTGCACAGACCACCCCAGCCACCGGTTGCCGTCTCACTCTGATGTCCACTGCCCCACGCCCTCACCGCCGCCGTCAGCCTGGAGCTCCTCCTACAGACACCAGACTCCCCACATGGCCGCCTGATGCCGCCTTCATCGCCCTGCAGCTGGACTCCTGTCCTTGCTGCAGGATGAGGATGCTCACCTCTACACACCGCCATTGTCGCTGTCCCTGCTTCTGGACTCTTCTGCTGCTACTGCCACCTAGCAGCAACCGAACTCCCAAACTCCAGCTGGACTCTGATCCTGCCCACCAAGGCCCCAAGGTCAACGCACTTCACCCCACACCTGACGCCTGTCCCTATACCCCACGTTGGAACCCTCTCTCCTTTCACCCCCAATGCAGCTGCATGATGCTGCCACCACCAGACTCTGGACCTCCTAGCAGCTGCCCCCAGACTCCAATGTGGAACCCAGGTAGTGAAACTGAGCACTGGACACCCGCTTCACGGCCACTGCAGCTGGAATCCTGTCACCAATGTAGGACAAAAAAACACATGGCTGGACACTTCTGTTGTCACCACTGCTGCTTCTGATCTTTTCCCCTGCCACTGCCACCGTGAGTACACAGCAACAGAACTCCCAAAACGCTGCTGGCTGCTGACACGTCCACAGAAGCCTCCGTGGCCAATGCTCAACTCCAGACCTCCGCAACCTGATGCCCTATGCCTGAAGCAGGTGCATGTTGCTGTGCCACCACCAGAAGCTGCCCTTCCATGATGCTGGCCCTGCAGAGACTCCACCCCAAGGCTCCTGCTGTGCTGCAAGAGCACACACAGGAGCTGTGAAGTTGGGAATTCTCCATTAATGTTGCCACACCAGCGTCCAAAACAAGCCACTTGGCTTTCTTCTCCCAGGACCAGCCACCAGTCCTTCTGGGCCCTTGAGAAGTTGTTGCCCTAACTCAGGGAACTCATCCAAGCAACACAAGTGAGTACTTTAACAAAGGCTGAGATCCAGCATGCTAGTGAGGTTCTGGGGTCAAAGCCTGGCTGCTTCTGGCCTGGTCTGGACCTTGACTCTGTGGGGCAAGCTGGAGAGGGATCTCTGGCTGCTCTGGGAGCCCAGCCCTGAGAGCACCTTCTAGTCTTTTCTCCTGAGCTTCCCACCCCATCTTCTTTCCCCACCTCCACATTCCTCCCTGAATGGGACTCTCAGATCTACACACAGAGCCATCTGGGCTCTGGGCCTCTGGGCAGTGGTGTGAGGCCCAGGTACAGTGCAGAAGAGTAGGGACAGCCAGACAGGCCAGAGTCCATATACCTGGACTTAGAGTAAAGCAGCCTCTTGAGAAAATACCCTCCTAGATTTACCCAATTTAGTCTGACATTGGCTTCTTCCACGAGATTATCAAGAAAGGAAAGATGTAAGTTGGCCATTTTGTCTTGCTAAAGGGTAGTGTGAGGAGAGGCAAAGACTTGAGAGTTGGTAGAGTTGGATTCAAATCCCTCTTAACTGAATGATCTTGACCAGGATACAACCTTGGCTTTGTATTTGGTACATAAAGATGGGGAGGATGATAATCCAGGGATAAATTAAGCTGTTGTGCCCTACCTCAACCTGGGAGCCAGGAAGACATTCAGCATTATTTCCATGCAGAAATATACTCTGAGACTAAAGGAAAAACCCTTAGAAATGTGCCTTTGGAAGACAACTAACTGGTGAGTAGGAAGATGAAATTTACTTCATGTTTTGAGATGAAAGAGTAATATATGGGAGATCATAGCCAAAGCATGAAATGCTGGGTCAGGCTCATGAATTTATAAGCTGTTTTCAAATTGGGTTAACACTGAGATAAACCTACATAGTTCGGGATATCCCCACCTCTGCCACACACACAGGGAGCACTGTCCACAAGTATTTATTCTTCATTACATTGTCACCAAATATATCAATATATGAATATACACACATACACAGATACGTATTAGGTAATACTTTGTTCCTTTGGCCTTTTGGGGAGCTTCTGAAAATAGAATCTCACATTCTCATATACATTCTTTTGCAGCTTGTCCCCCATATCTGCACCCCTTCAGCTGACCATCAGGAAGGAGAAAACACCAGACAAGCTTGAGGATCAGAAGGACACCAGCCTTGCTCTAGTCACTCTGGAGGCTGACTGGCCTGTCACGGCCAAACTGGAGGAAACAGCAGCCCTGCTTCAGCCACTTGGTTCTGGCTGATCAACACAAGGTGGAACATGAACTAACCAACAGGACAAATGGACTGCTTCATGCTCTAAGACGGCTCTTATCCTGTGACGCAGTGCCACCCCTGACTTCTGTCACATACATAGTCCTTTCCTTGGTCTTTACTACAGGACTGATAACATCAAACATATAGCTGACAATATCAGAAAACCAAACACATATATTGAATTGCCATGATATAACCCATAAAGATATACAAATGATATACATGAATAAATTTTTTAAATCTAGGGTAAATATGTTTTGTGTGAAATGTGAATGCCCTGTTTGCATTTTGTGTTGTTTCTAATTTTATGGTGTAATAATATTAATGATATTACATTTTTTAAATTTGAAAAAGACATCAGTATTTAGTGTAGTAAAGGGAATACTGTATTGATTAGTACTTGTGCTTTCCTGTTTTTAAAGCTAATGTTGAATGAAAGGTTTGCAGCAGACACCAACTGCATTAGAGCCCCAGTCTGGTGCAGCGATAGCTTGGTGCCTGCCCAGGCAAGTGCCCATGTGTGTCTGGCTCTTTGCTACCCAGTAGACAGGGTAGAGGGACCTGCTTTCCAGCCCCCTTATTGCTTATCTTGGGTCAACCTTGACTGCTGTGCTCTGCTTTACTTTCTCATCTGGGAGGATTTTTTCCCAATCTGCCCATGGGGCTGTTGAAGATCAGTGAGGAAATCCATCAAGCTTCAGGAAGTCTGGCTGGTCTACAGTGTGAGGAGGGGCATCCTGCCAAAGCTGGCCCTCGGACTGACACCCACTGTCTACCTGCTTTCCTGTTTGGTCCCTGTGGAAGGCCGGGGGAATCCTGTTCATCTGCCCTGCAGCCTTTCAGCTCCAAATCAAAGGGACTCCCCTCTGATTTGTTGCTTGCCTAGGGCTGGCAGATGTCAGGTAGCACTTAGTAGTGAGCAGTGAAATGCAAACCAATGACATGGGCAGGTCATGGGGTTTCTTTAAGTTATTTTTAAGGCAAGTGGCTAATCAGATAATGCAGAAAAACAATAGGTATACAAATAAACAGAACAAAGGAATCAATTAACAAATACATCCAGAAAGATTAATGGGGCTCTTACTAAGTGTTGACAGGTTCAGTTGGGGTCATTGTGATGCTAGCATTTATGCCATAGGTGTTTCAATAGATTTCAGAAGTGAAATATTCTTAGTAGTGCAGGAGCACAAAGTAAATCCTGTCTGGTCATTGAACCCAATGCTCACACTGACATAGGATTGACTACTAAATGGAGCCACCTCCTGATAGGATGGTCACCATGACAGTACTGGAGAGGACCCACTAGGGTCAAGAATTCCATTACCTGACATGAAGGGGTGCTAACATCTGATTGGCAAAGAGTAGTGAAGGCAGATCCAGTTCTCAAAGCCACCATAAAATACCAGTGAATGTGGGGACAGACTGTTTTATTTGCCGTGCTCTGCTGGGAGCTGACCTGCTCTCTTGAGAGTGCTCTTTGTTTGGGCCTGACTTTAGTTTACTTAGAAAAAGTTCTCTTGAATGGTTTTTGGTGTTTTAAGTTTTCTCTCTTTGGAACACAGGAGCTGAGGTCTGGAGCTTCAATTCCCCACTCTCTGGTGACATCTAACCTGGTGCCTTGACTCTGGTTGACGTCACTCTACAGGACAGGCATTTGAACTTTGTTCAAAACCTTGTTCCTCTCCCAGCTTTGGTTGAGGTGACATCTATCTTAGCCTCTGATATCTTGCAGTTTGCTTTGGGCTTCTCTGTGTATGCTTTCCTCTGCCCAAACCTCTTTCACAGGTCACACCCAATGCTCTTTATTTGATGTGATCTATGTTGTACCTTCTCTTCCAGGCAGTAAATGCAGCTGAGGCAGGCCTTTTTCCCTGTTGATACGCAGATATACACTCTCTCTTGCTTTTTGTGGCATCCTTTTGACCAAGGCCACCAGAGAGACAGTGAGACTGCACTGTGGTGGCTGTTGCCTGACGATGTCCCCCTCACTCTCTTTAGTAATGAGCATCACACCACCTTCTTTGAGAGGCTATGTCCAGAATCTGGAGGGCAATGAGTTCTCCATCGTTACCTACTTACAAATTGCCTAACAGGGCACTAGTTAGTTTAAGATATCTCACAGTTAAGAAACCTTTCTCAGCTGGTATCTTTTCTTCACCAAAATGGTGGTTTTTGTCCTTACTGTATAGTGACTCTGCATGGAACCCATGTCCTCACATTTATTATTCCAAGGGAAAGCCAAGCAATACAATGATCCTTGCTCTTTTCTTTTCTTTTCTTAATTTTTGTTTTTAGTTGTTGATGGATCTTTATTTTATTTATTTATATGCACTGCTGAGAATCGAACCTAGTGCCTTACGCATGCTAGGCAAACACTCTACCACTGAGCCACAACCCCACCCCCCCC